>JASAND010019321.1:0-27803 GCA_030248195.1 Trissonchulus latispiculum | reverse complement strand
ATTTAGTCAGGGCAGAGTTGAAGGGTAGCGGAAATTTAGGTGACACCATGTAGTAATTGAGCATCTACAGTTAAATTCGGTAGCTGGTGTACTTGTTGACTATTCAATGTACCTCACACTTTCAGGGAAGTGTTCGGAAAAATTAATTACGTTGCGACTTCAAAAATCTGCCAATTTTGCTGCGCCCTTCTCCATGACCACCAATCCTAGTGCATATGGGCCCTTGATTAAACTTGTTCTTTGGCTAGTATCCAGAAACGTAACTGCTAAGCCATGTTGAGTTGTTGTGTTGTGATCCTACAGCACGTATATGTCGTAGTTCAGTACGTAATTCAGTTCAGTTCGGAACTGAAACCAACGACAGAATGGACACACACTCAACTAGTTCAGCATGTATGTCCCACTTTCAAATGCTCAAGAAGAAGGCTATAAAATGGTTTATGAACCCCATTGTGATGTTGCCATAGTCCTCAGAACTGGTAGTTCAAAGAGATGAAACGATGGAAGAAATTGTGACATTTTCCATCGCCTTGTATTTTCTTCACTTTTGATTTTTCAAATCTTTTTAATTTTGGCTCAAACCTTTCTAGACCCACCACATTAAAGATGTACAAAAACGCTCTGTAGATAGCAATATTAATTTTTTAATACAGTTTGTTTAAACCTGTTTGACGTTTTATGTTCGGCGGTTGCCGACAAAATTGTCGATTATGCCGACACGGAAATATTGATTTAAAAAATGTTTTTTTTTCAGAAAATGCAAAATTTTATCAATTCGAGTTTCAAGTATATCAACTTAGGCTTGCGCGGATAAATCGATTTTTGCTTCCAGACAGTACATGAGAAAAATAAAAATGACAGTTCTAAGAAAATTCCCGTTTTTCCTACCAACTTGCACATCAAATTTTTGTTACCGAAAACGGAAGAAGATGATGCTAAAAATTCAAAGTTTGGAAAACGTGGAAGAAGAGAAGATGGAAAATGTCACAAAATTTTCCAGCTCGCCTCATCTTACAGACTGCTTCTAGATTACAGATCTCCATAGCAACATCACAGTAAGGGTTTTCATAAACAAGAACTGTAATAGCACTGTAAACGTCTTGCACTGACGCATAGAATTAGGTCCAGTGCATCACGTACCGACTAATTGTGTCTGAACGAATTTATCAATATCGAATCATTGACATATTTGTAGATCAACATATAACCAAATTATTAAAGCTTATGATTACGTCTCTCTGACATAACCAAAAAGAACAAGTTTGAATTTACGTCGATGATGCCGAGATTAGTGGTCGTGGAGAGAAAAACTGTTGCAATAAGAACTTTTGAATATCACGATAGCTGTTTTTCCCGAATGACTTCAGCGCTAGAATTTTGTGCTAAGAATTCCACCAAGATAATCATCTCGTTGGTAGCGGGTGCGAAAATTTATACTACTCGCGTGTCCGTGGGCAGCCCGCCACCGACTTGGTCACGTTCAATAATTTAACCGGCCACTTATAACGAAAATGCTTGGACCAGGGACTTCAATTGACAAGAGGTGCCAACTCGGCCACGATGAGTGTTAAAGCAATATGCCTTCAAACGATCCCCATTTCAAGGTTTTGCCGGCGGTCGTTGGCAATATCAACTGAAAGTTTTCCAGAAAATTGTAGTAGTAGGATATACGAGCATACCTTCTGATGATATACATGATAACTGGCTTTTGCAGATTCTTCGGCGCGACATTGTTGAAGTTGACGAATTTCACAGATACTGATAACTTTCCAAAGTATAGTTCTTTAGTATTTGAATATTCTCCATTGTGTCCGCTTCAAAAATTGATATCCGCTTCAGCGTCGATTTTTGACAGATAGTTGCCAGCAACAGACATCATCTTGTAAGATCTGGTTGACTTCATATTGCCGTTTTTGTAGCTACCTTTTCCATTCCCGCTATCGTGATGTCGATTTCTTGATTGCTGAAATTTCAGCATTTGTAAATTAATAATCATTATTTCTTGTTGATGCGAACTGCAAATTTCTCAACTTGTTTTGCGGCTGATTTTTTTATGTCTTGATGACAAATTGAATAATAGTGACACATATTGATTACCAGTTGACGGTTACATGAATATCGATATTTTTATGGAATCAATACATCATCTGAGAAATCGCCACGTTTCCATCATCGTCTTGATACAGTAATTTGATCTACGAGTTCTTCACAGATGTCCTTCGAAGCTTTTCACTTCCTCAAATCCAAATATCTTCTGTGCTAGTTTGTCCACGTGCCTGATCTTTTGATGCATGTTCAATTTACATCAATAAGTAGAATATCCAAACTAAATTTCATTTAGTTATCAACAGTTTAATTATTATATGCCAAATTAGAACTACAATCCTTATGATGATATGGTGACGTCATCTCTGCGCGACACTGTAGTTTTTGTTTGAAATTAACGGGAGGAATATTTAGAAATTGATGTTTTTGTTAATTATACTTAGATTGCGGCCGAAATTCGTACTTGCACTGTTTCGCGCTCTCCACACAATGATTGCGTGCTCATGTGTGTACACGTGGAGCAAAATGCCAGCCTAGTCACTAGTACTGTTTTGCAATTTCCAGCATCCCGCCTTCAAGGGTCTCGAAACATCCAACAAATTCCTACAGTACAGTCTTGCTCCGCTCTCCGCTTGCTCCGCATCTCGTCCGTGTTTTCTCGCGGGTCGTGCCTCAGCTCCGCTTCGTGCCCCTACACACAAGCGCGCCATTTTTGCCAAAGTGGCACCACTTGCCTATATTCAGGCTAATTTTGCTTCACTTTTTATTATTGTTTTTCAGGTGATAATTTGCTTCCTCTTCCCTCTTAGAGCCTTTAATTTTTTTCTTCCAAATTTTCTGGCGAAGTTTCAAAATTTTCCCGAAGTTTAGAATTTCAGGCTCACTTGCCGCATCAGCCAACGTGTTTGAAATTGTCAACTTTTAACGTGTTAATTCTATTGTATTGTTTAGTTAGGCTTAATTTTCTGCACTGTAGTTTATTCAAAATTTTGCACTGCATTTTCCACCTTTGTCAGCATATTTTGGGTGCAAAAGTGGTCTCATTTTTGAGCCATTCTAGGGTCTCTTTTATCTAGTTTTTGTATTAGCTTGTATGTGCACAGGTAGGGCTTTATCTAAATTTATTGGGTAGGTAGTTAGTTATTTTAAGTGTGTACGTTTCAGCAAATTTTGGGGTAGGTCTATTTTACTTGAGTCTCGTTCTCTTCATCGGCGTAAGTTAAACTCCGTTCGTAGGCCTCCTCCTCCCACTCTCAATTTGTGCACAAATTCCCACACGGTGTTTGAGTTAGTCGTAGAGCCTAACTTCCAACTTTGCACCCACCAAGAGCACTGCAGTCTTAAACTGCACGATAACCCCTACATCACACACCAATACCATCAAAACCTAATTATATATATAAGCGAATTCACCTAATTGTTTTGCGACAACTGCTCACATATAATAAGTCTTCTACCCCTCTCATTGCATTTCAGGTTTCAGCTTCAGTCACTGAAACAAGTCTGAAACTCAACATTTTGGGAAGAGACCTGAAACTGAAACTTTTTTAGGCTGCCGTCACTGACTATAGGTGAAAAAAAAACTGAAACTCGGACTGAAACAGATTTTAGTCTTTCCTTAAAACTTGAAATTTTGAAGGTTTTTAGCTTCGATTCTGTTAGTATAGCTGCAGAGAAAAGCCGAATAAAACATTAAATTGTGCTTTATGATAACTCAGAAAACTGTAAACTGTTCTCTTTATAGAGAACTCGAAACGAAAACTGAAACTCCGACTGAAACTGAAACTGAAATTATTACACGTTACCGACTGAAACTTAAACTGAAACTGAAACTATTTTGGTCCGCCGACTGAAACTGAAACTGAAATTATTTCTGACCTCCGACTGAAACTGAAACTAAAATGGGCTACTGAAACAACACTACCTTCTCATAGACGTAACTTAAAAAGGATTAGGTATATCCAATAAGTAGCCACCATATAACAGCCTTAAGCCCCCAGATACCGGCACAGCTCAATTCTAACTTCCATTGTGCGTAATTAAACATCTTAAAACCAAGCCATTGGAAATCCGTAAATGAAACTTTGCTTGTAGACTTGAAATTGCATCAAAATTTATTGAAAAATTGCCATTTACCGTGACGGGCTGCCTATTTGTAATCTTGCGGGCCGGGACGTCCCCGAAAAATCCGGGCCGGCCCGGCCCGAGCACGCGACCCACCACCGGCCCGCGTCACAATTCTACTTCTAACCGCTATTCCGTACGCTGCTATCATAAAAAATGTAGCTTTTGCAAAAACATGACCAAATTTTTTCCAGCGATTGTGGAGCATTTACTGTGCAAGCTATAGGGTTGCCACTTACTAGACGTTTTACACAAAAATGCCCAGGGACCCTTTTTAGTTGCCCCGATTTCTGCTTTCTAGCTAAAGTGGTCGCTTGCTAAAGTTGGAAAAGTGGGCAAAATCCAGGTTGCGCATATATTTTAGCTAATTTCTGTATAACGAAGACCGATCGGAGCAGGCGAGGTTGATATTGCGCCGAGGGCCAGATAACTGTGCATCCCTAATCTGTATTTTAAGGTGGTGATTCCTTTTGGGCACATATTGTTGGTTGACGGCTCAAACCAAGATGAAATTTGATGAAACTTTCCAAAATAAGTTCGTTTGGGGTTCTAACACCCTCCGCGCAATCCCGCTTGGAAATTTCGAGATTTCCATTCAGGACGGTTTTTACTAATTTCTGACACTTGAGCAGCAACTGCATAGTTATGATTATACTCATTTGAAGGATCTCGTAGCGCTCTACATTTTTGCATTTGGAAGCAACTTTCTATCTCTTCTCTATTGTGAGATATAACCGAGTTTCTTATTTTGGCATTGAAAACTTGTCATTTTTGAAGAAATGAAATAGTCCACGATTTCTTGAGCTACCCTAGCCGTAAAATTAAACTAAGGTACCGATTTGAAGGTCCCCCCCCCCCCTATTCCACCCCATTTTTCCACTTCTTTTACAATATTCCCCTTATACTTTTTACCCCCCCCTTTTTATCCCCATCTCTTTCTACTATCCCCCTATCCACCCCCTTACTATTCTTCACATTTCATCCCCTAAATTTTCTCCTTTATTAATAACTTACTCCATACTTACTTCTTTCTTTACCTCCCACTCTTCCTATAATTATTTAAATTATTTTATCTTATAATTCTTTTTCACACTTTCCTCCATTTCATCCTTCTCTTACTCTCTTTATCTTCTCCCCCCTATTTTTCCCCTCTTTCCTGCTCCCCCTTTTCTTTTTCTACCTTAATTATTCTTCCCCCCCCCCCCTCTCCTATTTTATACCTTCTTTTTCTTACCTTACCTTCTTCCCCCCCCCCAAACCCAACACTTTCCTCTCTACCCCTTAACCCCTTTTATTCCACTCTTCTACCCCCACCCTCTCTTCTTTTTCAAATTATTATTACTATTCCCCCCCTCTTACTCCTTCCCTTTCTTTTCTCTATCCCTACTCCTCCCTAATTTCTCCCCCCAACCCCCTATTTTTCATTTTCGACCCCCAATTCTACTTTATCTCAATTTTCTCCTCCCACCCACCCCCCCTCCTTCCTCCTTTTTTTTCATTTTCCCTTAACCCTACTCCTCCTACTTTATTTACCCCTTTTATTCGATTTCTCTTTATTTCTATTCTATCTTTACCTTTTACTTATTTCTTTTTCTTTATTCTTGGTGTTTATTTTTCTCTGGTATTTTTTTCTTTTTTTGTCTTACTTGGGTTATTTCCTTGGTTTGGTTGGTTCTTTCGTCTCTCTTCTATTCATTTTATCCCCCTCAAATGTTTCCTCCCCCCCTTTCCCTTTTCCCCAATTCCTACCCATCCTAAATATTCTCTATTTCGATTTTTTATTCTTTTCCATTTACTTTTTACTCTTTTTAATCAATTCTTCATTCGTCCCCTTTCTCTACGGTTCTTTCTTCCGATCTTTTTTCATTATCGTTTTTTTTTTCGGGTCTCCATTTTTCGACGATTGCTTTCCTACCGATCCCCCCCTATCTCTTTGATTTCCTCCCTTCTTATCCCTTCTGTTGTTTTAAATCTGTGGCTGATCTATTGTATCCGTTTTGATTATCTTTCATTCTATTATACTGGCTATTCCTCCGATTCTCGTGCTATATTTCCTTCTACGTCCGATCCCTACTTATACTTATTATCTACTTTATTTTCGTTTGGTCTATCTTCTGTCTTTTTTGCCCTTTCCCAATCTTTTCCCCTGTTTTTGGTCCCTACCTACTCCTTTCTTGGTTTTGGGGCTTTCTGTACTTATTTGGACTTCTCGAGCTTTTGATACTTCTCGCCGTACTTTTGCTATTATCATATTCCCCCCTCTGTCCTTTTTACCCCCTCTTATTTTGGTACTTACCCCCCTTTATTCCCCTTTTCCTTTTTTTCTATTACCGTTTTCATTTTGATATTTTCCTATCAAAGTGTTGTTTCAGTAGCCCATTTTAGTTTCAGTTTCAGTCGGAGGTCAGAAATAATTTCAGTTTCAGTTTCAGTCGGCGGACCAAAATAGTTTCAGTTTCAGTTTAAGTTTCAGTCGGTAACGTAAAATAATTTCAGTTTCAGTTTCAGTCGGAGTTTCAGTTTTCGTTTCAGTTCTCTATAAAGAGAACAGTTTACAGTTTCTGAGTTATCATAAAGCACAATTTAATGTTTATTCGGCTTTCTCTGCAGCTATACTAACAGAATCGAAGCTAAAAACCTTCAAAATTTCAAGTTTTAAGGAAAGACTAAAACCTGTTTCAGTCCGAGTTTCAGTTTTTTTACCTAAATTAGTTTCAGTTTCAGTCGGCAGCCTAAAAAAGTTTCAGTTTCAGGTCTCTTCCCAAAATAGTTTCAGTTTCAGCTTGTTTCAGTGACTGAAACTGAAACCTGAAACAATGAGAAGGGTGTAGAAGCTTATTATATGTGAACAGTTGTCGCAAAACAATTGGAATGAAAACATTCGCTTATATATATAATTAGGTTTGATGGTATTGGTATTGATGTAGGGGGTATCGTTCGCAGTTTAAGACGCAGTGCTCTTGCTTGGGTGTAAAGTTGGAAGTGTACGAACTAACCAAACTTTACGTGTGGGAACTGTGCACAAAGAGAACGTCGAACCTGGAGGAGATGAAAGTGAAACCTACCGAACGGAGTTTAACCGCCGATGAAGAGCAAAGACTCAAGTAAAATAGACCTACCCCAAAATTTGCTGAAACGTACACACTTAAAATAACTAACTACCTACCCAATAAATACTTAGAAAAAGCCCTACCTACCAAGCATACAAGCTAATACAAAAACCTAGCTAAAAGAGACACCCTAGAATGGCCCAAAAATGAGACCACATTTACTTTAAAATATGCTTGACAAAGGGGCGAACCCCGAAAATGCGTACAAAATTTTGAATAAACTACAGTGCAGAAAATTAAGCCTAACTAAACAATACAATAGAATTAACTACAGATTAAAGAGACAAAATAGTTTCAACCAGACCAAAACAATTACAATGAATAAACTACAAGGAACTAACCTACTAACGGGGACCTAAACTTTCAGGGAAAATTTTAGAAACTTCATAGAAAATTTGGAAGAAAGAATAAAAAGAGAAAAGGCTTCTAAAGGAAAGAGAACAAATTATCACCTACTACAGGAAAGAATAATAATAAAAGGGTGGCTCTACAGGGTCACCCTGGAGCTCACCAAGGCTTAAAGTGGTACCCACTTTAAGCTAGGTTACAGAAAAATAAGCACAGCAAATAATTATGGGGCACAGAGGTAGGGAGCGAAAAACAGGCACGACCACTCTAGACAGTAGAAAAACACGAGACTGAATGCAGACAAGAGAGAGCAGACAGAACTAGTTTGACGGAGCCGTGGTAGAATTTGATTGGACAATTTTGAGACCCCCTTGAAAGACGGGATGCTGGGAGAGGCTCTTAGCGAAAATTGACGTCTAAACAGCGCCACCTAGTGACTAGGCTGGCTGACATACATATACGTATTTTACACATAGGCACACAATCATTTTGACTATGACTTTCAAACAAATTTCAAAACACAATTTCAATGCAAATTTCACACATTATAAATTACTTTCAAAACATCATTTCTAATATTATTTCACTCCAATTAATTTCAAACAACACACATTAATATTTGTAGAGGACTGACGTCACGCCGCCTCATTACATGGGATTGTAAGTTCTAATTTGAAACGTAACCAACATTCAAAACTTTGTTAGACAAACTAAATGAAATTTGGTTTAGTTCATTCCCTGCTATTGGTCATGTAAATTAGACCTTTACGTCAAAATCAGGCACGTGGACAAACTTAACACAAGAGATATTTAGTTTGAGGAAGTGAAAAGCTTCAGAAAAAGTAGGACAGCATCTGTGAAAAATAATGGAATCGGAATTGTAACATAAGGTTATGAGTGGAGTAGGAGTGACAGCTTGGATTTGTATATGGATAATGTGTGGAATTCCGCATAACAATGTAATATTTACATACTAAACACGTAATCGGCTGACCAGTGGCCACTTGTTATTGCTATTTGTTGTTTGTAAAAAATAAAAGACATAAAAATAGCCGCAAAATAAGTTGAAAATTTTACGGTTTGCGTAGCTCAAGAAATGGCGGATTATTTAATTTCTGCGAAAATGCCAAGTTTTCAACGCCAAAATAAGAAAATCGGCTTTACTCACGATAGCGAAAGGCTGGAAAGGTGCTTCTAAAAGCAACAATGTAGAGGTCAACAAGATCTTTCGAATGAATATAATCATAGCTGCGCAGCAACTGTCTGTCAAAAATCGGCAAAAAGACCATGAGCGGATACGTCGAATTTTTGAAGCGGGTTTGCGTGGAGGGTGTTAGAATGCTAAAAGAACTTATATACTTTGGAAAGGTTCATCAAATTTCATCTTTATTTGAACCGTCAACAAACAATATGTGCCCAAAAGGAATCACCACCTTAAAGGCTTCCGTTACATATTATATATGTATATGTCCAGAAAGATTGGTATATACGTATATCCTACTACCACAATTTTTTTCTGGAAAACTTTCCAGTTTGATATTACCGCTTTGATTTGCCTTAGCAAAAACCGCTGAAATAAGGGACATCGTTTGAAACTTCCTTGCTGGCTGCACAATATACGGCCGGTTGAACCAAATTGGCTAACAACTAATTAGACTAATCTGTAATTAAATTCTAATTAAGGCCATTTTCCGTTGCACTAAATGAAAAGTTAGTTAAATTTAGTCAGGGCAGAGTTGGAAGTGGGTAGCGGGTACCCACGGGTACCCGCGGGTAGTAGAAATTTTGCTACCCGCAGGTTACCCGCGCGGGTAGTTGCGGGTATCTCTTGTTGATTTATTCACTAAAATTCTAACACTTTTCAGTAAAGTGTTCGGAAAAACAACTTCATGTTGGTAATTTCAAAAAATTCGCTAATTTTTGCTGGGTGCCCCTTCTCCACGACCACTAATCTCAGCGCATATGGGCCCTTGATTAAACTTGTTCTTTTTGGTTATATCCAGAAACGTAATCATAAGCTATGTTGAGTTGCTATGTTGTGATCCTACAGCATGTATATGTCGTAGTTCAGTATGTAATTCAGTTCAGTTCGGAACTGAACTAGTCCAGTACGTAATTACACACTGGACTAGTTCAGTATGTAATCAGAATTTTCAAGACGTTTACAGTGCTATTACAGTTCTTGTTTATGAAAACCCTTACTGTGATGTTGCTAACGTTATGGGGTCTGTAATCGGTAGTCTGTAAGATGAAACGATGGAAGAAATTTGTGACATTTTCCATCGCCTTGTATTTTCTTCTACTTTTTGATTTTTTCAAATTTTTTAATTTTGCTCAAATCCTTTTCTAAAATTCACTGTATTTAAAAGATGTACAAAACGCTCTGCAGATAAAGAAGAAGAATTTTTTAATACAGTTTTGCTTAAACTCAAGCTGACGTCTTATGTTCGGTACGTTGAGCTGGGCTCAGCTGAGCTGAGCTACAGCTGAGCTGAGTTGATTTAAAAAACGTTTTCTTTTTCGCAAAAATGCAAAAATACTCACCAAATCTGAGCTCAAGTAGTACTAATTCCAGAAATTTGGTACGCATAAACACTTTTTAATTCTTAGTATTGGTAAAATAATAGTACAAAGTAATAAAATGATGAAGTCAAGAAATACCCTGTTGTCTTACAACTTTAGAAACACTGAATTTTGTGCTACTTAGAAAAAACCAGAAGAGACAGATAGAAGCAAAATTAAAAGTTTGGAAAAGATGCAAAAAAGTATAACAAAGGCGGTAGAAAATATCACAATTTCTTTCATAGTAGTTTCACAGACCCAGATTACAGACCCGTCTTCTTCATTATCTGTAGAGCCTACTTTGAGAAATTGAAGAGACGTTGAGCCGAAAATTGAAGACAAAACGTTTGGCTTATGTAGTATATATAATATCTAAATTTAAAAAAATTACAAGTTTTACAGCTACTGTCATATTTGAGTGCAAGAAAAAGAAATTTTAAAGAAAGAGAAAGAAAAGAAAAGAAAAGAAAAGAAAGAAAGAAAGAAAAAGAAAAGAAAGAAAAAAGAAAAAAGAAAAAAAGAAAAGAAAAAGAAAGAAAGAAAGAAAAGAAAAAAGAAAAGAAAAGAAAAGAAAGAAAGAAAGAAAGAAAGAAAGAAAGAAAGAAAGAAAGAAAGAAAGAAAGAAAGAAAGAAAGAAAGAAAGAAAGAAAGAAAGAAGAAAGAAAGAAAGAAGGAAAGAAAGAAAGACAGAAAGAAAGAAAGAAAGAAAGAAAGAAAGAAAGAAAGAAAGAAAGAAAGAAAGAAAGAAAGAAAGAAAGAAAGAAAGAAAGAAAGAAAGAAAGAAAGAAAGAAAGAAAGAAAGAAAGAGAGAGAGAGAGAGAAAGAAAGAAAGAAAGAAAGAAAGAAAGAAAGAAAGAAAGAAAGAAAGAAAGAAAGAAAGAAAGAAAGAAAGAAAGAAAGAAAGAAAGAAAGAAAGAAAGAAAGAAAGAAAGAAAGAAAGAGAGAAAGAAAGAAAGAAAGAAAGAAAGAAAGAAAGAAAGAAAGAAAGAAAGAAAGAAAGAAAGAAAGAAAGAAAGAAAGAAAGAAAGAAAGAAAGAAAGAAAGAAAGAAAGAAAGAAAGAAAGAAAGAAAGAAAGAAAGAAAGAAAGAAAGAAAGAAAGAAAGAAAGAAAGAAAGAAAGAAAGAAAGAAAGAAAGAAAGAAAGAAAGAAAGAAAGAAATAAAGAAAGAAAGAAAGAAAGAAAGAAAGAAAGAAAGAAAGAAAGAAAGAAAGAAAGAAAGAAAGAAAGAAAGAAAGAAAGAAAGAAAGAAAGAAAGAAAGAAAGAAAGAAAGAAAGAAAGAAAGAAAGAAAGAAAGAAAGAAAGAAAGAAAGAAAGAAAGAAAGAAAGAAAGAAAGAAAGAAAGAAAGAAAGAAAGAAAGAAAGAAAAGAAAGAAAGAAAGAAAGAAAGAAAGAAAGAAAGAAAGAAAGAAAGAAAGAAAGAAAGAAAGAAAGAAAGAAAGAAAGAAAGAAAGAAAGAAAGAAAGAAAGAAAGAAAGAAAGAAAGAAAGAAAGAAAGAAAGAAAGAAAGAAAGAAAGAAAGAAAGAAAGAAAGAAAGAAAGAAAGAAAGAAAGAAAGAAAGAAAGAAAGAAAGAAAGAAAGAAAGAAAGAAAGAAAGAAAGAAAGAAAGAAAGAAAGAAAGAAAGAAAGAAAGAAAGAAAGAAAGAAAGAAAGAAAGAAAGAAAGAAAGAAAGAAAGAAAGAAAGAAAGAAAGAAAGAAAGAAAGAAAGAAAGAAAGAAAGAAAGAAAGAAAGAAAGAAAGAAAGAAAGAAAGAAAGAAAGAAAGAAAGAAAGAAAGAAAGAAAGAAAGAAAGAAAGAAAGAAAGAAAGAAAGAAAGAAAGAAAGAAAGAAAGAAAGAAAGAAAGAAAGAAAGAAAGAAAGAAAGAAATGAAAGAAAGAATCTTTCTTTCCACTAAAATATGACAGTGGCTGTACAAAAATAAATAATTTAAATCTGTTTGAAATCTAGGTTTTTGCTTATTACAAAACATTCAGCCCTATGTTTTTTACGTACATCTTTTAAAAACTATAAATTTTGGAAAAAGTAGAAGCAGAATTAAAAAAATTTGAAAAAACTCAAAAAGTAGAATAAAACACAAGGCGGTGGAAAATGTCACAAATTTCTTCCATCGTTTCATTTCACAGACTACGGATTACAGACCCCATAGAGTTTGCAACATCACAATGAGGGGTTTCATAAACAAGAACTGTAATAGCAGTAATAGCACTGTAAACGTCTTGAAAATGCTGATTACATACTGAGCTAGTCCAGTGTGTAATTACATACTGGACTAGTTCAGTTCCGTAACAGACTGAATTACGTACCGAACTACGACATATATACTGTATATTGATCGAGATTTCTACTTGCATTTCTTGCTTTCAATAAGCAAACAAACTTAATTTCTCAGCACACAGGTTGCTATACGTACCTTTCTTGTTATACTTTTTTGTTATGCTGTACGCAAAGCTTAAATGCCTTAATTTTATTGTAAGCATATGTTCCTTTAGTGGCGTTCAGTGGGATGGTACATAAGGTTACTCTGCAACCTTTTAAAAATTGTTCGAAACTGGGAATGCTTGCTCAAAAAATTTTCAAACTAATATTATTCTAGAAAAGTCCTGATGACTATATTTTTTTGGTCAGGGCCCAACCACTTTTAGGCACACAACGTGGCCCGTCAGTGGTGCTCTCCGCAGACCGCAGTCAAGAGGCGGAGAGACGAAGATCACGGACAGAAACATGATCTCCAGGCGTTACTACCATTCGGTTATTTCAGTCACGGCCAAGGCAGTTGTAATCGTTCATCCGATGACAACTGCCCCCCGCTTGGTAATAGCAAGAGCACATAATAACTAAGAGTGTGACAAGCGTCACACTCTTAGTTATCAAGCAGAAAACATCATCTGCACAATAACGGCTGACCCCCCCCACAACTGAGTACCTGGTGACCCCTCACAACTGAGTACCTGTTGATTTCAACAACTGAGAACCAGGTACACAATTGTGTACCAGCACTCGCTTGTATGCTTACATGTTGAAGCTCAAAAGTGGCCAGCTGCTGATAGAATGTTGTTGGCTTCAACTTGTAAAACATACAAGCGAGTGCTGGTACACAATTGTGTACCTGGTACTCAGTTGTGGGGGGGGTCACCAGGTACTCAGTTGTGGGGGGTCAGCCGTTATTGTGCAGATGGTGTTTTAGCTTCATAACTAAGAGAGTGACGCTTGTCACACTCTTAGTTATTACGTACTCTTGGTAATAGCAACTAAGACGGCTAAAAGCTAAATGTGCCCGCTCGTAGGCTCATGGACAAAAAAATAGGCTGCAGGAGTAGGAGGGAAGGGGTGGGCGAGCTCTCATATAGGAAAGAATGAAATTGCGGTCTGTTAAGCACCTATATTCAAAAAAGTATAACTTCTGAGTAGTGCCAGTGCAAAATGCTGCCTCAGCTTCGAAAACCTCAGCAGACTGGCATCAAAATGATTATTCATCGTTGTGGAAAACAGTTTAGAAGTGTGAGACAATTTAGAATGTGCAACGTGCAACACAATTTTCAACCTAGATGCAGTAATAGGCACAGCAGGACCTTTTTCACCTGCCATGCCTATTACTGATTTCAATTTTTATTCAATTTTTATTTTTATTTTAGTTAAATGATAATTGATAACTAATCTATCTGATCTATCTGAAAGATTAATCCAACTTAGCTGGTTTCCTCGGTAGCGCAAAAGCTACCGTTCTCACATAGGAATGCATATTGGCTTTGGGAAACCAGACCGTCCATCTCCTGGCCTGACCGCGCATCTTGTAGGTATCCTCTGGTTCCAACTTTTGGCAACGCGAATGCAACGCAACTAACTCTACATTCAAAACAAAGAACAAGAAGTTAAAAAGTTCATTTTGAACTGCTTAAATACCTCAAACACAAAAACCAAAATGACACTATATTTTGCAGGTGTAGACACTGCTGATAAAAATTAGATAGCCAAAACTCTGCATAGAAGCTAACTTGTTTGATTAAACTTTAGTCGCAAGCTGAATTTTAACCGAGATTTCATTATTTATCTACATAATTTTAGAAAAGGTCAATAGGCCAAAGCTGCATCAGTTTCCTCAGCTTTTTTATCAAAGAATTATTCAAAATTTAAAGGGTTAAACTTATCTTCTTTGTGAGCAGCCGTACTCGAGCTCGTAGTTGATCAGATCTCCTGATGACTATATGGCTATCCGTGAGTTGTAACAGAAACAAAACTTTTAGTCGGACAACTTATAATTTTTTCGCTTTGTTTTTGTTATTCAGAATGTAGTAGCCCCTGGTCAGTTATTGGAGTGAATCCGACAATATCAGTTAAACTGAAAGCTGAAAGCTTTCAGTGAAAAGTGAAAGCTAAACAGTTTAACTCCCCTTTTCTGGAGGTTTTACATGTATGTTGCGACACAGATGGACAAGAAAGAAATACCCCTCCTCTCGGCGAATTTCTCCACAAGGAGTACTAAAAATTACTCTCACTAGTGGTAAGAAATTCGGTTACAAGGAGTAAGAAAATGGCTAAAAATAAGTTTCCAGACTCTAATTTCAAAAAATTTTCTGGCTTCGCCGGATTTTTTTACTGGAACATCGCTGTGTTTTACTAAAAATCGTCCAAAGAATGTTGTTTTTTACTAGAAATCGCAGTTTATTTAAAATTTGCAAAAATTAAAAAGTACACACATTACCACTTTGACCTGTCGTTCTGGCATGTTAATGTTATATAGTAATCTTACCGCCGCTTCCGATAACTATATGTGCTTTTGTGAAACATCGGACATCCTATCCTATCTCCTTTGTTGCTGTTCAGTTTGTTGCTATATATGTAGTAATCTGTTGTCATCTGCAGTTGTGGAATTACGTCGCCAAAAGTTTCCAGGCTCTCTGCCCTCTACCAGGCTAAATGCGTTTTCGAAACAGTGAACAATGCATAATTTTCAGCAAATTACAAACCTTGATCATTTTTCGATTTAAGTAGACTAGTCCTTACTGCTTTAGCTTTGTAACATGGTGTTTTTCGAGACTACATGAGCGCAACATTAATTTCTTGTAGAGATGCACCGGGCCTGTCCGAGGCCGGGCCTGAAAATTGTGGGTCGCAATAGGAGAATTTTCTTCAAAATTAAGATTCTGCAATAATTTCAAGTATATCGACAAAATTACTAGTGTTGTTTTCATTCAAATCAATGAGTAATATAATAATGAGTGATCTCTACCAATTAAAACTTAATTTTAACTTTTAAAATTCCAAACTTTTGGCAAAAATTGCCAAAAAATATAAACTTTTGGTTCCGGTCGGCATCGGGGCTGAACCACCTGGACCGACAATGGAAGCCAAGCCCAGGTGCATCCCTAATTAAACGTATGTATCAGCTAGTTTAAATTTATAAACTTTCCTTAAAAGGTTTGGTCCTTTTTCGCAAACTTCGGCAAGTTGGATTAATTTCCATATTTCAGCAACACATTTCAATACACTATTAGGTAAAGTAGTTTGGAAGCTTTAAATCAAAGTTTATTTTTAATTATTGACATTTTTTAATAAATTTAACAACATAGTAATCGTATACCACTCGAAAAATTTTTCGGGTATCTTGCGGGTACCAGTTGACTGCGGGCCGCGGGGCGGGGCGGGGCGGGTACCAGCGTGCGGGTAGCGGGGCGGGGCGGGCCGCCAAAATGGTAACCCGCTTCCAAATCTGAGTCAGGGGTAAGACTTCTGACTAACATCTGATTAAAATCTAATTAAAATATAATTAATGTCATCATGTGACATAAGCTTGTACTTGATTTGCTAGAGCGCATCTGGGAAAAATACTGATTGGTTTAGAGTTAATCAGATTTTAAAATCTAACTAACTTGGTGCAACGGAGAATCTGACTAAAATACGATTCAGACTATTTTAATCATAGCGGAGTAATCAGCGGCACTGAGTTTAAAAAGCGGAACAGACTGTCCAAAAATTAGTTAGCAGAAAATAGAGAGAAATTCCACTTGACAGTTTTTATTCAGTATAAAAACTTTATGTATCCAGAGAAAGAAAATAAAACAAAAATTTAACAACAAAAAATTCAACATTTGAACAAAATCCAGATGAAAGATTTTGTAAATTTCTTCGAAAAAATTTTGCAATGTTGTAAAAATTGGTACAAATTTGCAAATTTTGTCTCATATGCCGGATCGGCGATCCGGAAAAATCAAGCCGATCCGATCCGAAAATTTGCCGATCCGATCCGATCCGATCCGACCCCCCGATCCGATCCACATCACTAATTTAAAGTAACGTTAAGGACACTTTGAAACTTTTTCTGATCTGTTCGTAAAAAAGTGGGCCAGCTCAGAGTTGGACGCGGGCCGAAATTTGCGGCCCACACCCGCCCCGCAGCCCGCACCCAAATTTTCGGCCCGCACAGATCCGGCCCGCGGCCCGCATCTACATTTTCGGCCCGCAAAGGCCCGCATAATAAATGCGATTATTTTATGTTATGAATACTATTTAATGCGCATAAAAAGTTGCATTTTTAGTTAATGGTTTTAGTTGCCACAATTGTGAATATTTTGCTATCAAAAGACTCTCCCTATACTTTTGCAGAAATGCTTCGCAATTTAATCTGATTTAGTCAACATGTCATTATTTCTCTAAATCTGTAACCTGCTAGAAACTTTGCTGCCAACTGAGAAACTAAGTTGGTCGGGGAAAAAGTTCACATGCTTGAACGAACACTTCAATAGAGCATTTTGCACTTATTTCTTACGATAACCTGAGAAATTTGGAAATTGAGGGGCCTTCTGATTTGAGGGTGTCTTCCAGGCAACAGGGAGGCAACCTGGTATTCAAATAATTAGTTTCGAACTTAATAAATTGTTTTAATAATATATTTAACAATACACAAAATTTGCACATTTTAAGTCATGGTTAGGGATACACTGGGGCCTGGCTGTGACCCCGACCCCGGCACCGGTGCATCTCTAGTCGTGGTCATTATAAAATGTACAATTAGTAGTTAATTTGGGTTTTGTCTCTATTACCCCCACCACTCAAAATTCTTAAAACTTAAACAATTGAGCGAAAATTTGGCATGGGCATGTTTTCGATGCTGAGTTCAAATATATCGCAAAAGTTTCCGATTTTCGATTCGCAAGGGGGCGGGGACCAAAGGAAACCGAAAATTTTTTGTCTTAACTTTTGTTGAATATATGCATGCAGAGGGCTTCTGGATGGTAGAACACGATCCTGAAGTCCATTTTTCGTTTCTAGTATTTGCTATAGTTCGGTCTAAGGTAAAGTTGTAAGATTAAGATGTAAGCTTGTATTGCAGCTAACAAAAAGCTTGAAAAATCAACACCGTATTCGTGTTCTGCGATCCAGAAAACCTTCATATTCAACTTTTCAGCAAAATCAAAAACCAAAATGTTTCAGTAGCCCCCGAATCGAAAGAAACTAATTTTGACAAATCGACAAATTTTGCAATGTTTGAACTCAGTGTGCTCGAAAACGTGCGCATTCCAAATGTTAGCTCAATTGGCCAAGCTTTCAGAATTTTGAGCGGTGGTATGGGTAATCGAGAAAGGATCCGTTAATTCAGTGTATGTTTTCTGATTTCAAAGTCAAAAATATTGTATATAACTTTTAAGTTTAAGCTTAAAAAGTCATACTGTCACTATGAAAATCGGCCCGCATTGCCCGCGCGGGCCGCTGCGGGTAGTAAGTTTCGGCCCGCCCCGGCCCGCCCCGCTGGTACCCGCCCCGCCCCGCGGGTACCCGCGGCCCGCGTCCAACTCTGGGCCAGCTGCCTCTTCAGCATAGTGGGCCATCCACCCTGTCTACTAGTCAGTCTCAGAATCAGCAAGGTATTTATGTCCTTCATTATGGTTCATTTTTGTGTTGATTTTAGTTTTTCTCGTCCTGTTAGGGGACAGATCAGGGGTTGGGGCGTCGCGATTCGCAGGAAGAAAAAATTAAGGAGAACAATAGACAAAAGCGCAAAAAACCAGAATATTTCGCGCCGTCGGCTCGCCTTTTCTGTTTTCTAACGACATATTTATAGCGCGGCGAGAAAATACCCAGTCTGAGATGCGGGAAAACCCATCTCCAGTGTTCTATATTATGAGCTAGATCGGATTCTAATTGCCTATTTTAAAGAGCGTCCAAAATTACCTTAGGCGTTGTATTATTGTAGCCCCACTGCTTCTCAGCTAATTTTTTGGAACTTTGAAGATATTGAAATTTTTGATCCCAACATGGTCAGACAGGGTCAGCTTATATATTTGTGTCAACTACTGAAAAGGCCTAGCCCAAAACGGACTACAGTTCCACAGAGGATATGTCTCGAACTTCACGATGATATATGCTAACATAAGTGGCCCTAGTGACTGTGGCTCGTCCTGGGGGTGACCTAGACTCGGCAGGAAAAAACTCATGAGCGGGGGAAAACCCAAGTTTTAAAACCAAATTTTCTAAACATTAGCAGCAAAGGAACTTTTTCTGATCTGTTCGTAAAAAAGTAAGAATTTTCAGCAAGAAGTAGGAAAAAAGTAGGAATGAAGAAAAAGTAGGAAAAGTAGGAAGAGTATGAGGCCTGCCCCCTTAATTTGAATAAACTGCATAATTGTTCGAGTGGTCACAAGTGAGCCATGTGAAAACCCGTTGTGTTTGCCTCATTATTTGTGATGCATGAAATGCCTTTCATTTCTGAAAAAAGCATTCTTTTTTACAAAAAATATTTTGCACTTTACTTTTAAGAGTTCCTTACAAGATTCGGTCCACTACTTCAGCAATGGCCTTGAGCTCGGAGTTAAGGAGAGTTAAGACTTAGCTCGGAGTTAACCTTGAGGTTAACTTAGTCGTCAGCTAGCCTTGACATACCATGATTGGATACATTGATTAAAGAAAGGAATATGATTGGTTAAAGAATAAAGATAACCATGTGCTGAATCTTAGCGTTTGTTACATACTCTTAAAAGACCAAGGTTTGTGCACCGGCCTAACTTTAACTCCGAGTTTGAGCTCAGCTGTAGAATAGTGCTGTAGAATAGCTAATACCAAGAGTTTATAACAGAGTTGGTCGCGGGCCGGATTTTTGCTACCCGCCCCGGCCCGCGGCCCGCACAAGGGTACCCGCCCCGCCCCGCCCCGCAGCCCGCGGCCCGCACACAAGTGATACCCGCAAGATACCCGCAAAATTTCTTAGTGCGAAATATACTCTGAAACAATCGTAAAAATGCTTTGCAAATAAATAGTGCATCAGATGTTTTAAAAATTAAAAGAAATAAACGAAAAACAAAAAGCATCATTCTTAATGACTTTCCAAAAAGTTTGATATTTTAAGGTGGCATCTAAAACTTGGAACAGCAACAGAAATAGGAACAGTAACGGAAGGAATATGATTTCAGGAACAAGAGCAGGAACGAAGTCGGATAAACTTCAGGAACCGAAACATAAATTAAAAAGATCATAAGAGGGCCACAAGATCTCCACATGAACTGCTTTGATATTAACCTTGTAATGTCACTATTACTTTTCTTAATATGCGGATTTAGTTTTACAAATAAGAATTCTATACATTGGAAATTATGGGTTTAAAATAGACCGCTGTTTGAAATAAGACTCCCGTTCCTGTTACTGAAATTAATCTGGAATTGTGGTTGCTGCAAACAAACCACTGTTTTGGGTCCTGCTCCTGAAAATGGATTACCTTCTGGTTCGTAAACATAGGTCTCGATTTCTGTTCTTGTTAGAAACGGTTTTTGCTCCTATTCCTAAAATTAGGCTTCCAAAAAGCTCACTGTTTTGTTCCTGTACATGTTCCCGTTCCTGGTTACTTTGTCGCTGTTCCTGTGCCTATATATTGGCTTTAGTTCGTAGTGGCCTATTTTTATTCCTGCTGGAGCAGGAATGTATAAAAAGAAATCTAATATGTTCAGTGCATTGTGAGTCATTTCTCTATTTAGAAGCCCTATCTTCAACACAGGGCTAGCTTAGGTGGATTTTTTGAATGCAAAAATTATGCAAATTAGGTTTAGAAACTATTTAAGCAGCTGAATTACCTGATTTCACGCAGTCTTTGGCTGTCAGCAATCTAAACGGTTGCATTTTTTGAGCACCAGTGCAGCTTGGGAGCTGCACATGGGTGCATTAGGTAACAAGGCATAAGCTTGCACTGAACTTCTTAAGTTCGGCCCAGATATGGCAGCAGCTCTCATTGATCTTAATCAGCATTGCGAGAAACAAATTCGCTGATAAATGACAAATGATGTAATTCAGTACTGAAATGTTTTGTTTTCCTAATTACATATTTGGAATGAAAAGTGCATCTATATCTACCTATTGCATTGTGATTACGTATGCTGACGAAATAAAGCCTAGCTGGTAAGAAATCACAAAAATAGCAGGACATTTCTTCAGAGGATATACTAGTAGTTGGATACGAATAAATAATTAAGGGGATGTCTAGAGAAGCTGTAAAATGTCAGGGCTACTGCATGCAACCTCTGGAGCTTCTATAGTTTAACGGAGCAAAAACCAAAAACGATTCTTGCATTAGAATAATAACAGGTCTACAAAGGAATATTGCCCCTTTTGGGGCCCACTTGTTAATCATAAACAAGAATATTTCTATCTACAATCCGGCAACAGATTAATATTAAAAACTAAATAAATATTCGCGAAAACTCATTCAACTAGATTCAACTAAATTAATACTCTAGGTTTATAAAGCAAACAAAACGTCTCTAAACCTTGCAGACTCAGGAACTGTGTTGGATAAGAAAACCGAAAATCTTATAGTACGTATATAATTTAAGTTTATATATATAACATTTAAGATTTCTCGGGTTTGAAATCGCTGAATATGTATATGAGTCGTCCCGAAGCCAAGATGGCTGGCCCCTTCTTTTAAGCAAAGCAGCACAGACGCACTATTACAGTTCATAAGACTTTCAAAACTAAAGTTAAAATACAAATGCAGTATGTTCTGTTTAACTAGTAAATTTCACTTAGTTTTAGACAAAAATAGTTAAAATTTTTAGGTTAGGCCCGCAGAGATACCCGCGCGGGTAGTGCGGGTATTGAAATTTGGTGATACCCGCCCCGCCCCGTGGGTACCCGCGGGTACCCGCGGGTACCCGCGGCCCGCGACCAACTCTGGTTTATAATACCAAGAGTCTATAATACCAAGAGTGGGAAACTTGGCCCTTCCTAATGGAAATGGCCTGCGAGATGCTCGGCACATTAAGGCCGAAATCTCGGGGGGGGGGGGTACCGCTTACCATTGTTCATCATGTGTTTATATGCGTTTGAACTAAAACTTATCTGGTTGGCTAATTCCCTACCTTATGTCAAATTTATGTGTATAAGCGGACCCCCCCCCGAGATCTCGGGGGGGGGGGGGGTTCCGCTTAGCGTTGTTTATATGCAGTCGAACTGAGATGCACTGATGAGGATTAAAGTAGCGAAGTAGCCAATCAAATACATTTCAGTTCAATCGCATATAAACACACGCTTAACAACGCTAAGCGGGACCAGAGTTGTATGCGGGCCGATTGTTCCGGCCCGCGCCCGGCCCGCAGCCCGCACCTTATGAACGCGGCCCGCAACACTCCGGCCCGCGGCCCGCACACGCGAAATCCGGCCCGCAGGTACCCGCACGTAAAAATTGCTTCCTATGTAGTACCTGAGCACCAAATCTGATGTATTTTCAAAGATACTTCCGGATCCGGCAAATTTTTGTGTTCGTTTGATTTGAACTTTGTTGTCTATACCATTAACTGTTCTTAAAGTGGTAACTAAAGCTTAGCTTCCCTTAACTAAAAGGGTACGCTGGTTAGTTGTCATGGGCCATGGCTGAAAAGAGGACACCGAAATGAACATTTTTGCCTTTACAACCTAAGAGCTATCTCCAGTGGTTAAGTTAGTATAATCAAAAAACGTTTTTTAGGGTCAAAAAATTGCCGTTTTCGAAGAAATCAGCTTTTTCAAAAATATATACTACCAAATATTAACGGACAATTTTGATCCATGTATATCCAATTGATACACAGTCTAGTTTACATTTATGAATGTTTATTAGCAGGAGTTAATTGCTTTATACTGGAGATTTGGCCGAAAAACAATTTTGGCAAAACTGCGATTATTTTGTTTTAAACGTCGATTTCTCAAAAACTACTCGACGGATTCCGGAGAGTTTTGGCAGAGTGGAAATTCGAACTTTCGCGGAGGGATGTTTTTCTTGGTTTTGGCTAGAACATAATTGAACAGTTTTGAAAAATCGATGTTCAAAAATGTTTGCTCATTAATTCAGGATCTTATATACCATTTCTTCCCGCTAAGCTTGAGGCCTATACTTCAATCAGGTCTGAAAAATCCAGTATCCGTGCCGGAAAGCTGGCAGATGTCAGTATGTCTGAAAAGTTTTTGTTAATTTTGCTAGTTCCGTACGCTCACCTGAATGTACAGATTCCAAGATTTAAAACGATGTATAGAAGTCTTTCCAACTCCCAAAATTGTGAAAGTTATAGCGTTTTAAAAATCACCACAAATGAGAAATGTAGATTGAAGAAATGAAGTTTGTAGATGAGAAATAAGTTTCGACTATAGGTCTATATATGTATAGAATATATATGTTACGGGCAGATGAGTAAATTGGACACTTCTGAAAGTGTCCAGACAGATAGATAAATTACTCATGTGCGCAGACAGATAGATAAATTCTTATAATTATCGCATTCTGTCCGGACAGATGAGTAAATTATCTATGTGTCCAGAACAGGGTTGGACAGATGCGTAAATTTTTAAACTAAGAAGTAATAATGGAGAATATTTGTGTTTATAGCAGTAATCAAACTTCAGTACTGTTCTTCACTTTATTTTTTATAGTTTATGCATGTTCTAAAAGCTTGTAACTATATTTTATTTGCTTATATTTTACTAAAATTTAAAAATCTATTACTTGATCTTGTTATTTTGATATAACATTTATTAGATATCGTTCCAATTATTGATCGCTATTAATAATTTGTTTATTTGTTATCTAATTTTAATTATTGTATGTATTTATTTGTGAAATTTTGGTGCCGTCATTTTAACGTAACTTAAAATTGAAACCAACAGTGAAATTAACAAGAATTAAATTTACATATTCGCGTTTTATGTTATGCTAGAGTATAATTATTCATATATATATATATATACGTATATATTATCTAATCTCTTGTTAACTGAAATTACTTACAAATAAGGGCATAAAATAATTATTAAATTAAACTGTTATATACATAAAATTAACAAGGTCAAATAAGATATTTTAAAATTTAATAAAATATAAGCTAATAAAATATAGTAACAAGCTTTAGAACAATGCACAAACTATAAAAAATAAAGTGGAGAAAAGTACTGAAGTTTAATTACAGTTATAAACATAAATATTATCCATTATTACTTCTTATTTTAAAAATTTACGCATCTGTCCGACCCTGTTCTGGACACATAGATAATTTACTCATCTGTCCGGACAGAATGCGATAATTATAAGAATTTATCTATCTGTCTACGCACATGCCTAATTTATCTATCTGTCTGGACACTTTCAGAAGTGTCCAATTTACTCATCTGTCCGTAACATATATATAATTTCTACAGGACATCATTGATATTTTTCTCAAGAGATACTTCGGTACAATAGATTCGGCCGCTTGCACCAAATCGGAATAACTTAGCTCCGAACTAAGCTATTCCTGAATTAACTCGGAGTTAACTATTCTCCAACTGAGCTCAAGCTCAGGCATAAATTTTATTCCGTTGCAATACTCCAACAAGTTGGAGAATAGGGAACCCTGAGCTTGAGCTCAGGAATAAGGCTATATATTCTTAATGTTAACAGTTTATTTTGAAACTGTCCAATAGGCAAAAGCACTGCCTTGTTGCCAGCCAATCAGAATAGTTGGGGAATCGAGTTAACCTTGAGCATGACTGAAGATTAGGCTCAGGGATAAAGTTAACCTCCAACTTAACTAAAGAATAGTTGAATAAGGATAACCCTGAGCCTACAAGCAAGTATTAAAAAAATTGAGCACTGTTATCCAATTGTCTATTCTTTGCTGGATATTAATGATCATTGATGAAACCAACTTACTCCGAACAATGATTTGTCAGTATAATTGCATGATCCATAACTCAAATACTTTCGCTGGATTTTCAATTCTTTATCCTTTGAAATACCGCAAAATAATTAATTTTGACTATGTTAACTTTCTTTCAGCAGGATTTATTCTAAATAACCTGACTTTTAGGCGTTAGAACCGATGTTTACCCCTTATTCTTCAGTTAACCCTTATCAGACTCAGGGTTAAATTTCTGCCAGTTGCGATCTAAGTTACATTCGAGGTTAACTGGAGAATTATAAGTTAACCCTAACTGGTGCAACGAAATAGCTGGAGAATAACGACTTAACCCTGAGTTAACCTCAAGGCTAGGTTATTCTTCAGTTATTCTTCATTGGTGCAAGCCAGTGTACAAGGTAGGCTTGTACATTTTCAATACAAATAAAACCTATAGTTTTCATGGGTTTATATGTTTTACTCAACAGCTACAGGTTATTACTCGATACGCTGATAATGCTAACTGAGTATGTAGTGCATGCTGAAGGTATCGAATGGCATGACGAAGTCAAGTAATGTTTAAAATTCTGAAATATTGCCTCCTTTTGTATATGATTTGGTATGTATGAAATTTCTAGAAAGCAAAATTAGCCCAGGAAAGTAGCCAAAATCGGCCCGCATCGGCCCGCGCGGGTAGTAAAATTCGGCCCGGCCCGCCCCGCCCCACCCCGCGGGTACCCGTGGCCCGCATGCAACGCTGAGCGGGACCCCCCTGAGATCTTGGGAGGTCCGCTTATACACATAAATTTGACATAAGGTAGGGAATTAGCCAATCAGATGCGTTTTAGTTCAAACGCATATAAACACATGATGAACAATGGTAAGCGGTACCCCCCCCCGAGATTTCGGCCTTAATGTGCCGAGCATCTCGCAGGCCATTTCCATTAGGAAGGGCCAAGTTTCTCACTCTTGGTATTATAGACTCTCGACAATACCAAGAGTAAGACACTCAGCTCTTCCTAATAGAATAAGCTTGCAAGATGCTCGAAACATTAAAGGCCGAAATCTCGGGGGGGGGGGCTTCTCAGCGTGTAAACATGCTACGCTGACATTTCTTAAAAACGGGAGTTTTCGATAAATTAAATATATACTATAACTTGAGCTAGGAAAATCGTACAGCAATAATTTTTATATCGTTATTAGCGATATAAAAATTATACAGTTCGGCTTCGGCAATCCCTCATAAATTCAGCAATAACCTAAGGCATTTCTAAGAAATGATGAAATTCCCAGAATTTTCGTGGTAAGGATGCTTTATTGCCGGTTTTGTAACAGATTACGTGAACCGAACTGTATAATTTTTATATCGTTAAAAAGATCTCGTTCTACGCAAAATAATGATATAAATATTATTGCTGTACGATTTTCCTAGCTCAAGTTATAGTATTTAATTTATCGAAAACGCCCGTTTTTAAAAAAATGTCAGCGTTGTATGTTTACACGCTGAGAAGCCCTTCGAGATTTCGGCCTTAATGTTTCGAGCATCTCGCAAGCTTATTTTATTAGGAAGAGCTGCGTTTATAATACCAAGAGTTTATAATACCAAGAGTAAGACATTCAGCTCATCCTAATAGAATAAGCTTGCAAGATGCTCGAAACATTAAGGCCAAAATCTCGGGGGACTTCTCAGCGTGTAAACATACAACGCTGACATTTTTTTAAAAACGGGCATTTTTAAAGCATGCGAATGCTGAACTTCTTCGCGAAGGTGCGAACAAACTCAAATCTTAGCCTTCGCTACATTGCGAAGGCATCTCCAGTAATTTACATGCTCTGCTGGGTCTTTTAAGACAGATTAACAACTGTTGTCAATCAGAACCATCACTTGCAGCAGTGGTTCTGTCAGTTGTCTACGCCAAGTAAATACAGCTGTCAAGAATAATGGACTTAGGTATAAACAAAACTGCGAATGGGTGCGAAGGGTCATAAAGATCAGACTTCGCAAAATTTGGCCGTTTCGCGAACAGGCGAAGGCCATTCGCATTCGCGATGGGTAGGTACACTATTTCTGGCCAGGACTGTAAATCTAGCAACAACGTACCTACCACCTTTTGAAGAAATGATGAAATTTCTAAAATTTTCGTGAAAAGGATGTTTTATTGCCATATTAGTAAGAGACTGCCTTAACCAAACTATACAATTTTTATATCGTTAAAAAGATCTCATTCTACGCAACATAATGATATAAAAATTATCGCTGCACGACTTTCCCAGCTCAAGTGCTTAACACACTAGGAAGGGTCGAGTGTCTCACTCTTCCTTTTATAGACTGTTGGAAAACGTAAATTGGATATAGATGTAGTTATTTTAAAAAATACAACTTAACAACCTGACCACGTGATCATTCGCTGTTCTGATTGGCTATCGCTGAAGGACAGACAGAAAAGTTGAGCATTGGGCGATTATTTAAAAAGAAAGTCAATGCAGCAAGCAATTATTCACTGCTGATCTTATGATGTTTGTCTTTACTATATATATATATATATATATATATATATATATATATATATATATTATATATATAAGAAAATTGTTAGCCAAGGGTTTGCAAGTAAAATATATTAGATGAAGTTTTACTTAGAACTGATACAGAAGCTTAGATATAAAAAAATTAAACTGCGCTTAAACAATTTTAAATTTCAAATACTTGTGGAAACTGAATGTAATTTTGTTGCGATGACTTCAATTTAGACTATTTTTAAGCTTGGACTGAAACAGAAACTGAGATTAATTCGAAACCGCGACTGAAACTGAAACTAAAACTGAAACTACTTTGAAATGACAAATGAATCTGAAATTATTTGGTATCCTACTGAAAATGATACTAAAATGGCAGGGCTGTTGCGCGGGGTTTTCCAAAAAATAGGAATTTTGCCATCAAAAAATAGGAATAAATAGGAACTTTTTGGTCAAAAAATAGGAAAAAATAGGAATTCCCAGGCTTAAAAAGAAGGCTTATATAATTTGTCGTTTTCACGAGAACGAGCTATTACTATGTCTATGTCGAAGCCTAGTAGTCAAATTGGCTATTTAGTTAAATGGCTAAACATTTTAGCCATTTAGTCAAATGGCTAGCCCAGTTGTAAAAAGCAGCGTGTTTGACTACTTGGCCAAAAACTCGGAATATTTTAGCCATTTAGTAAAATGACCACTGTGTTTTAGCCATTTAGTTAAATGGCCAGCAGCTCATAGCCTAGTTGTCAAATGACAGTTGGCGACTATATATTTATTGACGAAATACTTTCGTTACTACATTGTCGCTTCACTAATTGCAGGGTCATATAACTTAATATTATTTAAGGTGGTGATTCCCTTTGGTCACATAAAGTTTGCACCATTATTACTCATTCATTACTTAGAGTTAAGAAGCCATTTTTATATCAAAATGTAGCTTGACATTTTTCTCTTTTTAATGCATACCACGAAACTAATGAGCAATACGTAACTTG
>JASAND010019320.1:0-37500 GCA_030248195.1 Trissonchulus latispiculum | reverse complement strand
TCGTAAATCACAAAAATTGCATTACATGACAAACTCATCATAGAGTTCTATTATTTGGAGGATTTATTATTCCATTAGAATGCTATGAAGTATGTAAAATTGAGCCAATTCGATTTTTTGAAGTTGTCCACAAACATCGAACCCACACTCTAATCACTCAGAAATCGACTCATATATATATATATATATATATATATATATATATATATATATATATATATATATTATGTTCCTTGGGCTTCCTGCAAAAGCTTTGTTGTTTATTTAGTGTGGCTGGTTGGCTGGGTGCAGTTTGCGGCTGCAGCGTCGGTCTGGTAATATTCGTGGGAGTTTTGACTGTTGCGGTGAGTTAGTTGACACTACTATATTTTTGTCAGTGTTGGTTTGAAGATCACTTGACAAAACAAAATTTATGACACATTTTTGACACGTTCGGAAGACTTTTCCCAATGCTCCGAGTTCCTTATTTCTCTATGCTTAGTAAATTAAAACCATACCCATCATACCCAGGGTAGTTCTAGTTCTGTGCGAGAAAGTCTGGACAGCGGAGAAGTAATGTATGAATGGTTTGAGTTCGTCAATTTCTCCTGACAATTCTTGGCTTGGCGCTTTAGTATATATAATTCTAAAGTTAGTGTATGTATATATTAGATTTATTTGTTTTGTTCCCGTTTGTTGTTCTAATATTTGTTTGTTTTAGGCCTTGAATGAGTTCAATTATATTCATTTGTATTATAATAAGTCGGGGCAAGGACGCCTTCAGAAGGCCAAGGAACAGGTATCTAGAAAGGTGGATCAGATTACCAGTGATATCATGGATTCATTGGATCAGCGCACTTTGGCCCAGAAGGTATCAGACACCTAGAATAGGGAAGAATGACGGAATTCCTAATTCTCTTTGACCGTGTTTGGCCTGGGGTCAATGGAGAGGACCGATCAGGCTCACGTTTGCAAACTGTCTTGATAAAGGGTAACATACTGTGAGAATTTGAGCCGAGTCTCCCAAATTCACCGCCAAGAGCACAAAGTTGATGACTTTGATGACTGGTTTTTTTCTATTGAGGGTGGATGGTGATGGGACCCTATAAATGACCTTCGTCCACATCCCAAACAGTTTCTCCTCCCCCAAAAATTGCCCCTCCAACGAACAAGTTTGCGCCCTTAGTTTTGCCATAAAAATCGCTCAGCAGACTAGTTTTCAATTTTCAAAACATTTCCGGCATCGCTGGAGATTTTAAATCAATTTTTACCTTTTCAATACAAAATTTGCTTCTTTTTGCACTAAGCACTAACTTTTCATCGAATACTATACAAAGCGCAATTTTTAGCATATTTTCAGAAATATTTTGAAAACTTTTCACCCTCTCTAAATGTTTTACTTCTCGAGATCCTTCCAAAAGGCACTCCTTCCCCCCAGAAAATTCCTTGAGCAAGCCTAGTATTATTCCCGAAAATTAAGAGGGACTATTTTTGACCGAGTGTTCAACGTATCATCTCCGATTTGTTCGTTTTCACATTTTAGTCGATTGTGATATTTTTTCACATTTTAGTCGATTGGGATATTTTTCACATTTTAGTCGATTGGGATATTTTAACGGGCTTGTAAAGCTAAAGTCGATCTGTTACAGTTGTGGATTAATTTGACGTCAGGGTTGAGGTTAGCATGTGTTAAGCATAGAAAATATAGACATTAAATGTTGCATAGCAATTATATTCAATTTAGAATTAAGAAATGAATTTAGAATTCGCAGAATACGTATAAAATAAACCGGTTGAGAATTTAGTTTGCCTCAGTTTTATGAGATTTCATTCGATTTTTTATCACGTTAGTTATTTTTAGGCCACTGACTTTGCCACCGGACATGTTCTGTTGATTGCAACTTTTATTGGTGGTTATTTGCTGGGATACCAATTGGGATAAGAAATTGGAACCTTGAGGATACCAAGATATTCCCCGAAGATTTGATGTTTCTCTAACGTATTAGCTTAGCTAAAATCGTATTGCACATAATATTTCTGCCAAATAATATGTAGGACTCTTCTTACTGCAGTGCAAGGCTTTAATTGTATTAGTGTTCTGAACACGTTTCCAATTTTCACGGAATTTTAGAGAGAGTCATGATTTCCTTTCAGTTCATGAAAATAGTAGACTCACTGACAAAGTTTGTGTATTTTTGACTTCGATTTAGCGTGACGTTTAATTATTACAATCTTGTCGAATTTGAAATCATAGGCTTATCGGGAGGTGAGTGGTATTTGTTTTCGCGTTTGAAATGAACCAAAATTTGTCCAGTCTATCTAAGTTTGCTCCACCGCTGTCAAATCTTACGTCTCCAGAATCCCGCCAAAATCTTGACTCTTATTCCGGTTTATGGAAGCTTTGTTTGTGCTGGTATTTTCGTTTTTATAACTTTCTATTTTTAGTATTTGGTATGTAGTGCTTTTACTACTTTCTATATGCAGTATATATACGTATATAATATCGACTCATTTTGCTGTTTATATTTTTATATATTTTTGCGGTTACTTTTTTATTACAGCCGGTTTTGGCTTTTTTATTTATTTAATATGTTTAGTGTTGCTTTTATTCTGAGCTATTGCAAATCCTATTATTTGTTATCGATAGAGTTAAGCTTTTACTCACAGGATCTGACACTGACAATGAGAATTTGACAACTGTTAGATTGGATTTTGATTTTTAAAACATTGAAGTTGAGAAAGTATTAAATGTTTTCAGTGTTTCACCGTTGGTTAAAAAGTTTTGGAAGGTAATCTTTTCTGTGTGAAGAGGCGTTTTAGATTATTGTTTTCATGTACTGATTTTTGTTAATAAGACGAAATAGTTTTGGAGTATTCTTGTAGCGCCAAATGGCTTAGCAATAAACGGGTTTCTTTCATCCTTTCTTTGCTGTTAGTATTGGATTGGATGATTTTTTCTACGAAAATGTCGTTAGTTACTGGCTTCTGTTAAGTTTTGAAGTGGTTAGGGGACACTATCGTGTTCCCAGCGTAGAGAGACCTTCACTCAGGCCCGTCGGGCCGGGCCTCGGTTGTAGCGGGCTGGGCCGAGTGAACAACTATAAATTCAAGACCTAAAATTTTCCATTTTTTGGAATTCACTGAGTACTACTTAGTGGCCGTGTCTCGATTCTTCATAAAAAGCTGCGGACCCTGACGTGATCTGTACGTATTAATCCTTCTCTGCTTTGCCCTATCTTCTGCTATCTGGAACCAATCTCACAAACCCAATTCTTGCAGGTCGTTACGAAGCACTTATGATTCCTTTCTGGGTCTACCAGCAACCTTTCCCTTGCTGTAGTCGGTATTCTTTGGGCAGTCATACAAAGAGAATCCGTTTAGGCACTCTGATGTTGGGTATTCGGATCACGTGGCTAAGTGACCGTAGTCGGGATCATACATTAACACAGTCCTGGGGGGGGCTTGTCCCCGAAAAATTTTGAGGGGGCTTGTACCTTGAACAAAAATTTTCAGGGGGGCTTGTACATCAAGAAAAATTTTTTAAAATTTTTCGAAAAATTAACGCTAAGTTTATTACACTTAGCAATTTTTTGTCTAAATTTCAAAATTTTGCGCGATTTTCTCGAAAAATTAAACATTTTAGCAAAAAATTCCGGCGAAGCCGGAAATGTTTTGAAATTTTACTGTAAAAACTAATTTTTTCCGGCTGTTTTTCGTTACCCCTTGGCCATTTTTTCGTTACCCCTTGTCCCCGACGGCGATAGGGCTTGTACCTTGTCCGGGTTGGGGGGGGGGTTGGACCCCCCCCAGACCCCCCCGCGTTAACCTATGGTCGGGATTTAGTTAAGGTGCCTCCATATGCGTTGCGTATGGACGGGCGTCAGCATGGTGTAGAAGAGCATAGACGTTTGTCTACGCTCCTGACGGTAATATGCCGTTTCAGCTGTTTATAGTACCGTTGTAACGGCTTCCCGCTCACAAACTCAAATGCTTATGTAGTTGATGACTTTTACGCGCACCCGCGTCCACCTGGGAATGTAAATAAGAAATCAGCAGAGTGACACTGGTGAGGTTGAATCCTCACATTTTTCTTCTATGTGGGTGAAACTGGTTACCACTTCGGAATCAAATGACGCCGTTAATTTTGTTCGCCGAATTATCATTTTACAGCCACATCGATGTGAGACAGACGGGGCTAGGACACAAACCGTACGTACGAAAACCATTTCGATATTGCGTAGGAACATCAATTCAGATATTTCACCGTATATATGTCCCTCTGGCCGCATGCAATCTTATGTCAGCACAAAGGAAATTGATTGATTCTATAGTTTTAGTAAATTCGTAAATAAGTTCAGAAACTGCTTTTCAAAAAATACCGCACAAATAGATGCAAAAGCCTTAAATACAGCTTAACGTGTTTTAGATCCGTTACGTATATACTTGGGCTTTTATTCAGACTATACACAACTTTCCAATTGGAAGAACTTTTGGGTATTTTCTAATCAGTTGAATGTTCACTAAATCGAAAAGTTATAACCTGCGTTTATGATGGGAGATTATTCTGCTGCGGCTGACACCAGGGAACTGGTATCAGAAAAAACGTCTCCCCACGAGATTTCCGTTTTGTCTTCGAGTCGCCGACGAATTAGCAGGGACGTCTCACCGACCAATTCAAATATAGAAGTTTATATTGGCTGGAAACGCATGACAGATTCGGCAGTTTTGAATCGCATATCTGTTCGCGGAATTGTGGATGAGATTGGCCGGCTGCCGCCCGGCCAGCAGTTGGTTGCTGGCTGTGTTGGTGGCTGGTACGAAAAATATATAAACATTTTAAACTTTAGTTTTAATTTTCAACATTTCAATTTAATTGAATTTCATTTAATTTCAATTTTCAGCCATTAGGTATAAACTATGCAAAATTTAATAGTCGGCTAAATGACGATTAACTTGTATGTCCATGTTTAAATCAAGGTTAGTGTATGAAATTATAAACAGATATAAAAGCAGGTAAACAGATATAAACAAATATAATAGCAACCGTGAATTTATAATAGGGAGAGTAAGACCCTCATCTTTTCCTAATGTATTAGGCCTGCAATATGCTCGAAACATTAAGGTAAAAATCTGGGAGGGGGCTTCTGAGCGTGTAAACATAGCACGCTGACATATTTTTTAGAAACGTTTTGATAATAAATTTGTTTAATAATTATAAGAATAATCGAGGCGTTTTCGACAAATTAAATACCTATTGAGCTAAGAAAGTCGTATATACAGTAATAATTTTCATATTGTCTTGCGTAGAACGAGATATTTTAATGATATAAATATTATATAGATCGATTCAGGTAATTTCTCTCAAATCCGGCAGGAACGTTAGGTATTTTGAAGAATTGATGAAATTTCTAGCATTTCCGTGGAAAGGCTGTTTTATTGTCAGGATTTTAAAAAGCGATTGTTTAACGAACTAAATAAGTTAAAAATCTCATCCTACACAACGTAATGATATAAAAATTATTGCTGTACAACTTTCATAATCAAGTATATAATTTGTCGAACACGCCTGTTTCGGAAAACTGTCAGCGTGCTATGTTTACAGGCTGAGCTCCTTCGAGTTTTTGACTCTAACACCAAGAGTCCATGATTTTCTTCTGTACATTAGAAGAAGAGTAAGCCACTAGAGGGCTCCTCTTCTTGCCACTGCGTAACGGTGCTCCGAACACAGTATGTACATGAATGTTCCCCCCGTTTGTGGGGGGGTGCCGACAGGTATACCCCCTCCGTTTTGGGGGGTGGGGTGGGGTTGTCGAAAGTGATCCCCGTTTGGAGGGGTGGGTAGCCAAAAATGGTCCCCGTTTGTGGTGGGTCGCTGAAAGTGGTCACCGGTTTTGGGGGGGGGGTGGTCGCTGAAAGAGGTCACCGTTTGGGAGAGGGTCGCTGAAAGAGGGCCCCGTTTGGTGGGGATCGCTCATTTGGCTCATTCTGATTGTCTGTTTGTGACCCACCCCAAACGGGTACCACTTTTTGTGACCCCTCAAACTGGGACCCATTTTTGAATAAAACAAAAACTACTGTAATCCTTTGCTAGGCCCCCCCACCCCCAAACGAAGGGGGATTACTGCAATCTGATTGGCTGTTGGCTCCCCCCCTCACCAAACGGGGGTCGGGGACCTCTTTTTGACTACCCCCCTCCCCCACCAAACGGAGGGAGGAGGGGTATGCGCTGTCGATTTGATCGATCCCCCCAAACGGGTGGGAGGAGTTATTGTGTGCGGAGCACCGTTACGCAATGCCAAGAAGAGAAGCCCACTAGAGGCTTACTCTTCTTAATAATAGTACAATTATGCACTCTTGCTAACACGTTAGGCAACACTGAGTGTCTCACTCTTCCTATTATAAGCTTTGGTGCAACAGATCAAAGATCAGATTAAAATTTGATCGCCAGAAAATTAATAATTAGTTTTAAGTATAAAGAAGTTATATAATCGGTGCAAGCTACGGCAAGTGTTTTCTTAGAATCAGTAGGTGTTTAATTTGTAAACTTATTCACTAGTTCTTACTGTTTTAGGTTTTCCGGCTATATCTGTTCCAAAGTCGGTCGCTGGGTGTTTTGGCTTTGTGGAAGTGGTTTTCTTCTGCTGCAGGTATGTGCTGTTGGCTTAGTGTTTTGCAAATGTCTGTGATTATGCTGGCTGAGCAATAATGCAGAGCGTCAGCACTTTCTGACCACGAACCTAGGCTGGAACACAGGCCGCACGCCTTTTCCGACCCGCAGTTTAGTTTTCAGCAACAGCAACAAAACTAACAACCAGTTAATTCTTTAAAAATTCTTCAAAAATTCTTTAAGAAGTACTAGTCAAAACAAAAGCAATGTCCACTTATGCCTTTAAGTAAAACTGTAGACGTTGAGCGCTTAATGTTCTCTACAAGGGGCGTTCTCCGTCTGATCGGCTGGATATAATATATTGTGTATATTATAATATGTATTTTAGTTAGCTCATTATGCGGGATTTGTTAAAGTGAATTGGTCTTATTTTCAATCCAGTGTCAGCCACTGGAGAAGACGATTGCTTAGTGAGGCTGGAAAGGACAACTGGGATGCCAGAGTATGAATTCTTGCTTTATGTTTAATATTGTTTAAAAACTTCGCACTTTTACAGATTCTAGCTAAAGTAATCAGCATTAAAGAGATAGCACCAGAACAGATGTAATCCAGCTACTTAAACGAGTTAAACGGATGAAATTTAATCCTATCTTTTAATGCACCATGGATTTAAATGGTGATCTTTATTTCGGTTTCTGTATTCCGATGTCGGATTAAAAAATTATCATCGAGTTAAATTTTAATCCGGCCTGCATAATCAATGTTTCTTTGAAGATTAATGTTAATTCGTTTAATCCTTCTGCATCTATCTTTTAATTCTCGCGCGGCAGCGCAAATTACGATTAAAAGATGGTGGATTAAAAATTTTAATTGATTATTTAATGGGCCGAGATGACCGAGTGGTCTGCGGCACTTGTCAGAACTTCCGATCTTACGATCGGTGGTTCGATCCCCAGAAGCCACAAAACTTTCTCGACTCTAGCCAATCCTGCGTTCCATCCTTAACTGGTCGGTAAATGGGTACCGCTTACCGAAGTAACAGAAGTCTGTGCGGAAAGGCCAGCTCCCTTCCACGGATGTTGTCATCATTTGAGGTGACACTCCTGGCTGCAGGCGCGTAGCCAGGGGGGGGGGGAAATGGGGGAATTCCCCCCCCCCGAAATTGTGTTGCCCCCAGGAATTTTTTCCTGCCATGTGTAAAACGCCCATTTTTCAAAAACTTTTCGCCCCTTCGGCGCGAAATCCGTGTGTTGGACCGTTATAATACGTGTGTCGCGCTTACAAATAAGTACCAATTATATACTCTATTTGGTGTACTTTGACCACCTTGTGCATCATTTGGGTGCATCAACACGCACTGCGCCATAAAAATTATTGTAATTTCAACGAATGCTCTGTAAAAATTCCACGAAGGTCACGAAATAGAAAAATTTCTCAGCTTCTGGGGGGTCCGCCCCCCAGACCCCCCGAAAAAATTTTGCATTCCCCCCCCGAAATTTTTTTCTGGCTACGCTAGTGCCTGGCTGTACGGCTGAGAATCCTGGGATGAGCACCAGCACCTCATTTCCTGTGGCAGATTGGAGATATCTCCAGGGGTAAACCTTTCCTTTCCTTATTTAATCGCGGATTAAATGAATTAAGGTGCTGGGTCGGATTCGTGTATTTTTGGGCTTTAAAAGCGCAAGTGTCATTGCAATTCATTCAAATTTGCTACAATTACATCATTTAACCTAGAAAACATTTTAGAAAAGTCGGCGTGAAAATTTGAGTTTTGGAGAAATTAGCTTTAATACGCAATAACTTACATTGTTTACCCTGCACTTAATTAACTTAGGTCCTTTTCGCGCGCGAGTTAAAAGAGTAAAGTTAAACAGTTTTAACTCGGTTAACCCTGCGCACGAAAAGGATTGAGTTAATTTTAACTCTTTTAACTCCTTTAACTCGCTGCGCGAAAAGGCTCTTAGTCATTCGAATTCCCTCACCAAGACTTATATACAACTTTGCTCTAGAGAGTATTCTCCGATTCTACGGTTTAAGAGATAACAGCGAAAATTACTTTTCGAAGTCCAAAACTGACCATTTTTGAAAAATCAAATATTGCAAGATTTCGACAGTTGTCCATATTTGTACCCTAAAGGACGTGTTATGCCCCACGGAGTGCTCTCTAACCACAGAAACGAAAGTGTGAAATTTTGAAAATCGCTACCAGTTTGTTTTGAACGGATTTCTCTTCTTCTTCTTCCTATTCCTGGACCATCGTGGAGGATATCCAATGCGGTTAGAGCAGCTCAGAGCCGCCCCACATCCCGGAGGAAGGCCAGAACCCGAGGGGGGCCCTTCGATAAAATGTCCAGCCTAGGCTTACTCCCCAAATGACGGCGCCGGGCGGCGCTATGGGCGGGGCAATGGAGGAGGAGGTGGGCAAGGTCCTCCTCTTGGGTCCCGCAGGAAGGACAAACCGGGGATTGGACAATTCCTATTCGGAATTGTTGCTTTGCAAGGATAGAGCAGTGACCCTTGCAACGCAGCTGCGACAGAATCATGCGCTCCTTTCGGGTGAGACCGGCTTCTTAGGTTTGGCACGGGCAGATGTTCCGGGTAGATACCTTCGCTGTCGTACCGACCCCACAACTGATGACACGTCTCCTTGATGTAGCGTTTTATGGCGGCTTTGGCAGTCAGCATATCGGCGTCAGACCGTCTCTGGTTTAGGGAGAGAGCATTTTTAGCTGCAATATCAGCAGCTTCTTTTCCCCAGACTCCGACGTGACTGGGGACCCATTGGATTGTGATTGGTACCGGCCGTCGTAACTGTCATCAGATTAGCCCAGATATCCCTTTCCAAGGTGGACATCGGTTGTAGGGGTCCAGATCTGAGCTTCTGGATTAGCGACCTGGAATCTGTACATACCCTGAGTTCTGCTGAAGGGCTGTTGTTGTCCTGTCGATTTACAATCCAATCCAGGCCGACCAGGAGGGCAGTTTCCTCTGCACGGAGGCTAGAGCAGAGATCGCTAGCTGGTAGGGTTGGTTTTTTCCGGAGAAAAAAGATTTTTTCCGTTTTTTCCTTTTTTTCCTTTTTTTCCGGTCACTCCAAAATTACACAATGTGCTAAAAGTTGCGTTATTTCGTATTTTTGCATACACTGAAGCAGTTTTCACGATATTTAGTAGCCCCACAGGGTAATGCGATTACACAAGCGCTTAGAAAGGTTCCAGTATTGATTATAGGAATCAAATATTTTCAGCGGGTGACGCTGTAAAGCAAAGGACAGACCTCTGTATACCTTGGCGGCTCTACTAGACCTAGTTTGTGGTTTTCGTAGGTAACGCGCTTCGTAAAGTAAACAATTTCAGATAGTTTAACAGTTTTGGTTGAACACTCCATGGTTAGGTATGGAATTATTAACTCTACCTGAGTTATGCAATCATTTTCACGTTCCAAGGGGAAAAATGTTAAATCCCAAAATTATCTCAAATTCCTGAATATCGTATTCTTACCTCATTAAACACTGTTTTTGATAGTTTCTTAAGGTTCTAAGGTTAACTAATTCTAATTAACTTTCAGAACATGTCCCGAACGTTTTTCCATTTTTTTCCGATGCGTCGAAAAAACCCAAAAACAATTCGTTATCCGTCGGTAGGCGAAGGCTCTTTTAATAACCAATGCCAACCAGCTCCTCTGCACGCAGGGAAAACGGAGGGAGATTAGCTTCCAGGCGTGCATAGTCGGCAGGAGTTCCTGCCAAACAGCCTGTGATTTGTCTGGTTCTGAATGGTTTCCAATTTGTTGGACGATGTCTATGATATACAAAGATACCAGGCAGCAGCAGCGTACTCCATGAGCGACCGGATATATGAGATGAAGATGAGCCTGAGTTCTTCCTTATCTGGGCCCCAGCTTCGGCCGGCCAGAGCACTGAGTAGGGAGACCCGTTTCAGGGCTTTCTCCTTCACCATTGCCACATGTTGACTGAAGCAGAGTTTCCAAGGCTTGACGGTTATGGGTAGTAAATATGCAGGCCTGGCATTTGTCAGCATTCACAGATAGACCCCACTGTTTGGACCAGTCCCCGACGGTGTCCAGTGCCGACTGGAGTCTTGCCTCGGCTACTGAGATATCCTGGTGTGAGGACCAGATGGCAATATCGTCAGCATACATGCTACCTTCCACTCCCTCTGGCAGGTTGTCAAAGATGTCGTTAATGAAGATGACGAAGAGCAGAGGAGAGAGCACACCCTTGGGGAACACCCTGATGGAAGATTTTCCATTTACTGTATGTGTTGTTGTGGCTTGCTCGGGCTCTGCGGTCAGTGAGGAATGATTTGATCCACCGGATACCACAACGCAGCTCGTCAGACTTACTAGTCGGTAGGAGGACCTGATTAGCTGGTTTCCCTTTCTTTAGCACAGGGATAATGGTAGCTCTTTTCCAAGAGCCAGGTATTTGTCCAGGACTTATTTACCAGATCCAGTAGATATCCGGCAGCAGATGCCGGGAGATGTGAGAGCATTTCATTCGTGATTTTGTCAGGACCAGGGCTTTTGCCCATTTTCAGAGATCGGATTGCCAGTGGCATTTCAGTTCTGGTGAATTCACGGCAGAGAAGTGGTTTCTCCTCTGACTCGTTGGAGCAGGTGCAGGGACGGTGCAGATGGTTGGCGTTGCAGATCCTGTTAGTTTTGGATGAGATGGTCGGTTTGGTGTAGCTGAGCTTGGCGTACTCTTTCACGAAGGCGTTTGCCTTCTGAAAGTCAGTAATCTGTTCTCTGGCATTGTAGAGGAGAGAAGAGCCCTTAGTCCTGCTGCGTCTTCCGTCAATGGCATGGATTAAAAAAATTTTGATGGACAAAGATATAACATATATTCTCAAGAATTGGAACTAAATAAAATCAACACAACTGAAACCAGCTGTAATGTGCTTGATCTAGACATACTAATAAATTCCATGACTCAATTATATGACAAAAGAACCGATTTCGATTTTAAGATTTTCAGATTCCCAGTACCTCATTCAAATATCTCTAAAATTGTATTCACACACATGATAAAAAGTCAGATAAAAAGAATAGCTGACATATGCAGTCACAAAGAATATTTCATTAAGCATACAAAAGAACTTGCAAACAGCCTAATAGAAAGAGGTTACTCTAAGAAACTAGTAAAACAATGCTTACTAAACACAAGAAATGATCCACATATAAAGACATTTCTACGTATATCACACGATGATATTATTAACATACTACGCACAGTATAATCTGACCTAAGGTCAGCAGTCTAATTTCCATTCTTCAGTCTAATATTGGACTCTGTCCAGCTCATCTCATGTAAATTTAACAAAGTATCTCTGTTATTGGCCTCACGGCCGACGGTCTAATCTAATGGGTTCTTCACCCAAACGTCTAACTTGGGGCTTTGCCCGTACCTTTAATTTACATATCACTACACACCATATTATCACTACCTACACACTGTCTGCACCATTACTAACATATTTACCACATGCAACATCTTGTAACATCACTACTAATACATTTAATACGTCTAATTCAGGACTACAGTCCTAAGTCTAATCGAGTTATGCTCGAAGTCTAATTAGAGCATTCGCTCCACTATGAATGTCTATCCTTTGCTTTAATGTAAATTGGCACTGAGTGAGTTGCCCTACACCCCTATCAGGTACCGTTTCCAGGTCTATACTAGGCCGGCCCAACCACTACCAATCACGTTATATCTTATAGTTATTATTTTGTTTCTCACGGATCCCTCTGATGATGGTTTTGGTACCTAATCCTATTTTGTACAATTTACTCTCAGGTTATAAAAGCTTTGAATCTAAGGGATTAGGGCCGAAAGATTCAAATCTTTTATAACATTGTTGAGTATAATCTAAATCTTACCAAATTGGAACATCTCTTAGCTTGTCTTCTAAATTAAAATCCCAGCACCCCTATTCTTGATTTTTGATTTTCAAAAAACTTTTCGGAAAATCTATTTTTTGCCTCCTCTAACTCCTTAACTAAAGTGTAGTTTTGTTATTTTAATTTATTTATCAGATTTCTCACTTTTGTTTTTGTTTTTATCACTCAGTATACCTATCTTTTCACTTTATTTTCTATTCTAGCTCTATTTTTATTAGTAATGGCAGGCCAAAATACGCTTTCACGTAACACTTCGGACTGGTAAATTCAAACTTACATAATACTCCCAATAAACTGCCCTTTAACCGATTCTCTAAAATACCCACCCACAATAATATTTCAGTGATCGGACACCTATTCTTGACGTTTCCAAAAACTCTTACCTTCCACACCTTCCCAGGATCAGTTCTTGGATCAAGGGATGAGGCAAAGTCCTGCCAGGCATCCGCTTTCAGCTTCTGAATAGTTTTCCTGGCTTCCCTCTTGGCTTCAGTCCATTCATTTCATAAATTCGGATTCAATTTAGCTCTCTGGTAGGCCACCTTACATCTGTTGATAGCAGCAGCAGCTTCCTCATTCCGCCACGGGACTGGCCTGTTCACTTGGCCCCGGGGTATCGTTCGTTTTGCAGCTCGCAGTATAGCTTCTTGCAGATTTCTCATTGCCCGGTGAACTCCTTATATAATGGTTGCCGGGCTGAGACTGTGTTGAAGATAGTCGTCCACAAGCTGAGCAAATTTGGGCCAGTTAGCTTTCCTGAAAGCCCACCTGAAAGCCAAAGCTTGGGTGGCTGCGGTTTCCTGCGGACGGCTGCTTCAAGGGTGATGATGATAGGAAGGTGATCAGACAATGAGTCTTCCTCTACCCGCCAGCAGAACTGGTCTGCCTTGCTGGAGTGGCAGATTGTGAAGTCAGGGGAAGTGCCACCTTCCTGCATGGTTACTCCAGGTCGGGTGATGGATCCGTCATTTAGAGTAACCATATCCGCGCTGATTAGCCATTCTGATACCAGGTCGCCCAGGTCATCTCCTGTGCGGCCTGGTTCCCAGAGATCCGAATGGGCGTTCAGGTCACCGCTGATTAGGACATTAGAGCCAGAGGGGAAAGCCGCAGGGTCAAAGTTCTGAGTCATGTTTTCTGCCGCCTGCCTTTGGATGGGGGGTACGTAGGCATTAACTGCTACCAGATCTCTCGAACCCAGGTGGATCCCGACCGCCAGAGCGTCGGTAGTGGTATCCAGGTAGCTTACGGGCTGGGTGGGGCATATAGAGTAGGGGAGTGACTGTGGGATAAGGGTCAGTACACCTCCTCCTTTGATTCGCCCTCCTCCCCGACCAGTTCTTCTTGCTTTGTGTTCGACCGAATAGCCAGGAAAGTCGGGGAGAGCTTGACCTTCCTGATAGTGCGTTTCCTGGACCAGAGCAATATCTATACTGCAGTCCAGCAGTTTCTTCCTGAGACACGACAATTTGCTGTTCAAGCCGCCTGCATTCCACTGCAGTATTCGGAGACAGTCCGACCGTCGTTGGCGTTGGGCACCGGCATCGATATTGGCGGTTGCCGGGGCTCCCGGGCCCGGCCCGGGGGAGATCGTAGTCGGTTGAGATCAACGGGCAGCAGCGGGGGTAGCTGGATGGTTGGCAGCAGCGGCAGTCGCCGTCGCAACGTTAGCAGGAGCAGCAGCAGCAGCTACAGGGTTAGCAGGGTAGGGAGAAGGAGCAGTGCCTTGGGAGGGTTGGGGCGGGGTGGAGGGGAGAGAGGGAGACTGGTTGAGACGGCTGCCGCAGACCGGGCAAAGCCAGGCAGTGTGATATTCCCTGAAGGCAGTCAGTCCTGAGCAAGGTTTCAGGTGGACCCAAAGATTACATAGGTTATATACACCTGACACAGTTCTTAGGAGCGTTTCTGTCGCAGACCGGGCAGGGCCATTTGGGTACAGGTCCGGGATTTTCCTCAATGTCCCCAGCCATCAACAGTATGCGGCCCCAGTAGGCTGGTTTGCCAGGGCCGCCAGACAAAACCCGGCTGAGCAATGGGAGGCCAGGGCTTTCCAATACCGGAGGGTTTCCCGCTTTCGGGTAATGGCCAGACATGTGCAGGAGGGGAAGTTCTGGGGGGGGGGTGAAGGGCGGCCGAAGGCCCCCGAAAAACCGGATTTTTCCGGTTTTTTACCGGATAAATCCGGATTCTGGGGGGGTGAGGGACCCCTCTGGGGGTGGTGAGCTCAGGTCTGGGGGGGGAAACCCCCAAACCCCCCAAACCCCCCCCCCCCCAAGCACACGTATGGTAATGGCTCCACTAGGAGCCGGGGAGTGGGAAGCCATTCGTTGCCATTCTCTCCGGAAAGACCAGGGGAAAACGGGTTCTGCCAGTCCACCACGGCAAGGTGCTTCCAAGGACCAGACGGATTTCTCTCAACTCATGCATTCAATTTGAAAACGGCTTTACGATTTTTGGGACAATTGCTGTTTGCTATTTTTCATGGTTTCGCGTTTTGTCTTTCTTTTCCAGAGAAATAAACGTCCAAACTTGAAAATTTTGACGAAAATCAGTCAAAGTTTACATTATTCTCAAGATCTTGAGCTAACTTGATCATTAAACGATTTTACAAAAAATAGCTCTCGAGAAGATGTTTCTTTTGAAGCCTGAACTGGTCGGTTTACTTTAGCTTTCCTACTCTTCGAGAAATCCATGTTCAGAAATTATTTTCCTGTTATTGCATGTTCTAGTCGAAGAGTAGAAATGAGACAGCTATAATACATACTTATATACCTAGCTGCAGCAAGCACATGCTAAGCTTTAAAATGATATAAAAATTATTGTGTACTCTCTTTAGCGTCTCTTTAGCTATCTTTAGAGGTTTCTTTAGCGAACGAAGTATTTGATCCAGTGCTGGAACTGTTCGATCCATAAAGAGCAAGCAAAACTACGCATGAGTCCAAATATGTAGCTTTGAGTCTCGCATTATTTGACTAAAAATTGTCTTTTTTATTGGTTCGCCAAAAGTCGCCTGGCGAACCAAGTTTTGAGTTATTAGCTCATTTTGTGTCAGCTGATGGCACTTGAAGAGTACGTCATGAGTCACGCTTTACAATTTACTGAAATTGAAAAGAAAGGCGAACCAATTAAAAGTCAATTTTTAGCCAAATCATGCGTGACTCAAAGCTAAATATTTGTGACTCATGTGTAATTTTGCTTGCTGTTTCTGGATCAAACATTTCCAGCACTGGATCAAAGACTGGGTTCGCTAAGGAGACGCACGTAAAATTATTGCTGAACTTCAAGAATTGAGCTAATTACAGTCTTTCAAAATTTGCTGCCAATACCCGAAGCAGCACCTTAAAACTAACTCCTTTAATCCGCGGATTAACAATCATGTCACTCTTATTTGGTTGATAATTGGTTTGTGCTTACTTCCTATTTTGACGTTTTATTTTTTCTTACAGGGACTTCTTAGTTTATTAACTTGTTTCGAGTTGATTAATTGTCTACATATTTAGCTTGAATCATTATTTCGACGTCACACTTTATTTGGTGGAGGATTCGTGGCAGGATTCTGCCTTGGACTTGGTGTTTCGTAAATGTTAACCTTGCAGATCTACTCAATTGTAACTGAACTGAACGGTGATGTACATAACTCAATTAGACTTGTCTTTAAATTGTGCTCTCTCACTACTTGTATATAGTATATATTCATGTTATTTAAGTTCGCAGTAAACAGAGGTGTAATGTGAATTTAACAATAGAATATTAATAATTCAATACAAAACCAACCGATTTGTGAAGGGTATTAAAGGGGTCAGCGATGGAACCGGGTCACCGGGTCAGTTCGGGTCACGTTTTGGACCGGGTCACGGGGTCACTGGGTCAAGAGCTTCGACCCGGTCTTGACCCGGTTTTCTGAATTTACCTCAAATTTTAGAAATTTTTGGCACACCAAACTAATTTTACGTTAAATTTTTGTTCGATGTGCAATATTAATTTGCTTTTTTCTACATTTTAGTCTTGAGCACTTTCGCAGCTTGAGTTTATTTGAATCTGTCAATCTGGCAAATTGTTTAGCTTTTTAGCTTTAGCTTTACAAGTGCCATGATTATTGCATAACTCTATTTAGTACAACATGGTTTTCAGTTTATTTTCGAAGCCAAGGTAAACGTTGAAGGTAGATGAACAACTTTTAATTTAATTTAACTCACTACGTAATGAAAACCAAATTGTTACTCCGTGTTTTTAGACGAGTACTCATATTAGACCCTGCAAAATTTCGCAGACGGATAAATTATTGCTTTTGCAACTAACTTCTGTATATATAAATGTAGAAAATGCTACAGCTATGCTATTAAACGCATTTCAAGAAAACCTAGAGCAAACATATTCATAGTTATTCTTTTCAAAGTAGTTATGGAACAAGACACCAAAAATTTAGCGTTCTTAGGCAAAATCGAAAATTTTTTGCAACTTTTGGAATTTTCTGGAAAACCGGGTTACCCGAGTCACCGGGTCAGGGCTTAACCGGGTCAGCGTGTCAAGCCTAAGTGACCCGGTCCATCACTGAAAGGGGTAAAACGTGCGAGGCGCGAGGGCGACGATGCCAAATTATATAACTACAATGTAATTAGTTGAATAACTGAAGCCTTTAAGAAGGTATTTCATATTTGTGCCATATATGTGTGTTCAATGTGCCTTGTTTTGGGGAATGCATCATCGTCTCGATCTGCCAGCAGACGTCACTTTAGAAGTTAGTTATAGCAAGAGTTTATAATACCAAGAGTAAGACACTCAGCTCTTCCAAATAGAATAAGGTTGCGAGATGCTCGAAACATTAAGGCTGAAATCTCGGAGGCTTCTCAGCGTGTAAACATACAACGCTGACATTTTTCAAAAACGGGAGTTTTCGACAAAGTAAATACCATAACTTGAGCTAGGAAAATCGTACAGCAATAATTTTTATATCATTATGTTGCTTAGAATGAGATCTTAACGATCTAAAAATTATATAGTTTGGTTAAGATCTGATTCTACGCAACATATATAATGATATAAAAATTATTGCTGTACGATTTTTCTAGCTCAAGTTATGGTATTTAATTTGTCGAAAACACCCGTTTTTGAAAAATGTCAGCGTTGTATGTTTACACGCTGCGAACCCCCCCCCCCATATTTCGGCCTTAATGTTTCGAGCAAGTTTATTCGGTGAATTTTTCGCAATTGTCAGAAATGCTCTACTCCGGTAGGCGCACACCTTACTAAACTGAGGGAATACTGTAAAACGCTCTACTCTGGTAGGCGCACACCTTAATAAACCGAAGGTTTATTGCAAAACGCTCTACTCCGGGAGGCGCACACCTTACAAATAGTGATTTTTTGTCGTCGTTAATATGTACTAAACTGATTGCAAACTAAAATTGCACAGCTGTTATAAATTAATTAATCACCGCAACATGACAAGCAGGTGTAGATGTAGTTGTCTGAACTAAATACAAAAGAAAAATATAACAAGTCTATTGAAAAGGTAAGTTCCGCCGTTAGAAGAGCCAATTTTAGGAGACAATCTGTAGACTTTCTGGCGCTAGGAAAATCAGCATTCCTGATTCAGCTCTCTTTTCTCCTCTCATTCAGCAACATATTGCGGCTGGAACCACCATAATCAGCAATGAATGGCGCGCCTACATTGGGATTGATTCCCACTTGTGGTCAGTATCTGCACCTAACTGTTTGTTAACCATACCCAAAATTTTGTGGGTCCCGGCACCGGAGCCAACACTCAGCGCATTGAGACTCACTGGGGCGCACTGAAGACGAAACTTCTCCGTGAAAAAGGGGGGTCCGCGGTCACTTGCTGGCTGGACATTTGGCTGCTTACTCTTGGTTTGCTTGCCACAAGAAAACACCTTTCAAGGACTTCATTTCGGAAGTACATCGCCAATTTCCTGTCGTTTGCTGACTTTAGTTTACATTGCTTGTTCATGTTTTTAATACATATTAAGGAATGTTATTGCATGATACATATGTTGATGAATATGTTCAACTTGTAATTAAATAATACCTAATGACATTACTTCATATATAATTATTTAATGCATAAGTAAGTGTTTACGCCAGCAGTTTAGTACATATTCGGCCGCTTGCACCAAATCGGAATAACTTAGTTCCGAACTAAGCTATTCCTGAGTTAACTCGGAGTTAACTATTCTCCACCTGAGCTCAAGCTCAGGGTTAACTTTTATTCCGTTGCAATACTTCAACTAAGTTGGAGAATAACTAACCCTGAGCTTGAGCTCAGTGTTTGCTGAAGGTTATCTTCTTCTTCAGTTATACTCCAACTTAATCACGTGCCTGAGCAGACAACCAATCATAACATACACCGCCTACTCAAAATCCAATGAAATCAAATGTTTCGTAACTTGCCAAATTTATTTCACAGGAAGCATTCCTTTTAGTTCCACTTGTCTAAAAACTTGCTCCTGTGTTACTTGCTAGTCTACAGTTTTTTAATAGTCAGTATTACGTTTTTGTAGCGATTTTTATCAGTGAATCTGTGTAAAATTGAAAAATTAAAGATTTCAGTTTTTGAGGAAAAGTATTTCTCCATTAAATTGGGCTGTCATCTTATTCAAGAAATTTTGAAACTCCTTAAAAATTGAAGAATTTTATTTTCTAATAACGAAGTTGCTAAATATTGTTGTTACTAGTCCCTTGCTTCATTGTTTGTTGATTTCTCCTGTTTAGCCTCAAATTTCAATATCAATTTACGAGGATAATAAAAACAACGTTCTGTTAATTTTACGGAATACGAAAAGGTTTCTGTTTACTGCTATTCTGGAAGTCGATCCAACTTTGAGGAGTGTTTTGACTTCTGCCAAAAAGATCAGCGAACTCTTACTCAAAAGGAAAAGGCATGGGAAAAAATTGCAATTTCCTTTAATTCGGATAGCAAAGTAGCCGATTGGGCTGCTCGATCTGTGGATCAACTGAAGAACCTGTTCAAAGCTTTGATGGCAAAGGCCAAAAAGAACGATGCACAGGTAAATTCCTTGGTACTTTTAAGTAAAAATAAAATTCATAACCATTTCTATTGTAAAGCTATTTCTATTTCAATTGTACTACGGTTTCTGACCACGTGGTTAACTTGACAGTGCTTCCTGCAGCAGAAAGTGATGGCTAGTTAAATTGATCCTACTGCATTTAGTCCACTGCTCAACTGTTTCGATTCGGATGGACTTTTTGACAACGAAGCCATGCCAAGCCCTTTGCTCAGCGAAGCAGCGAGTGGTACTAATTCTCCTGCAATTCACGACAGTCTGGAGTCCGAATTTCCAATGAAACGACCTTCAGACACACCGATAGTCTGTCCCAGCAAAAGGTTTAGAGTGTTTAAGAGTGTTTGAAAACAGTGGGCTTTGAAAACCGAAACCTTCTTCGAAATTCCGTATCAGTAAGATCAGTAAAAGGATCGAAAAATGTTCTTCTGATAGGGCGAGGAACATTCGCATTTTTTTCTTCGTTGTTTGGAGCCCCATCAAGAAACAAACCAGCATTCAAAATTTCCGAATAATCCATTAAACTACTTATTCTCCAACTAACCCTTATCCAGAACAGGGTTAACTTTTAAACAGTTGGAGAATAAGATAACCTTGAGGTTAACTGAAGGATAAGTTAACCCTGAGTGGTGCAACGGAATAACTGAAGAATAGCAAGTTAACCTCGAGTTAACCTTGAGGTTAACTTATTCTTCAGTTATTCTCCATTGGTGCAAGCCGCTGATTAACAACAACAAGAAATAACTATTTGTAAGGTGTGCGCCTCCCGGAGTAGAGCATTTTGCAGTAAACCCTCAGTTTAGTAAGGTGTGCGCCTACCGGAGTAGAGCGTTTTACAGTATACTCTCAGTTTTGTAAAGTGTGCGCCTACCGGAGTAGAGCATTTCTGACAATTGCGAAAAATTGTAAGGTGTGCGCCTACCGGAGTATCACCAGTTTATTCTATTAGGAAGAGCTGAGTGTCTTACTCTTGATATTATAAACTCTTGGTGTTACTAAACAACGGGTAGTCCCATTTCTGCTTTGAAGCTATGTACTTTTTCGTAAAACGGTGTTGCAAGAAAACAACCTACATCGCCTAAAAGAACTGCCTTAGCCGCTGGCTGATACAGAATTTTGTGTCGGACAGGGCGGTCTAAACGGTTGTAAACAGGCGGAGTTTCGGGACTGTCCACCCGAAGTTGACTGTTTTTTTACAATGAAATCGTTAAATAGAAATAAATCTTGTTATTTCATTTTGAAGAGCCAAGGGTATTTTTAGGAGCATAGCATTACACAATTTTTAAGCAAAAATAGAGATTTTCAGCAATAATTGTAAAATAGATTTTTTCATAAAACCAATAAATATGCTATCAAAAAGTTTCTGCAATTTTATGTTTTTTGTCACCTCTATTCTTCACCTTATTTTTCTTCGAATTGCGACGAGTTAGGAAGGGGACTGACCAGATCGCCCTCCCATGATCCTTATTCTCAGCTAGTGTTTTGTCGTTGGCTTGGAAAGCAGTGTTTGAGGTCGGCCACCGATCGGGTTGCAATTCAACAATCAGAAGATAACAATTTTGTTTAAATTCTACTTCAAGTCTGGCTATGCTAAACAAGTTACCCCTTAAAAGGGGAATAATACCGCCGTAGAGTTTGGGATTTATATGTTCAACGTCTTGTTTGTTTTCATCATACTGTTCTAATGTACGGTGACCTTAGCTTTTGACTAGTTTCAAATCTCCCACATTTACCGTTTCTGAGACAAAAGAATGGGGGTATTTTATTGCCATTTGCCTCTGCCAATTGTGAAACTAAAATTATACCGGAAGAAGGATTCGATCTGTGTCCGGAACAGTGCCAAGCGGACACCCTAGCCACTGCACTACTCTGGCTATATGGATTTTATCGAGTAAACTGTGAGAGAGAAAGTTATCATTTATCTATATATGTTTATTTTAAACAATTTATTTTATCTAAATTCTGAAGCAAAGCAAACACTAATGAAATAAATACAGTGCGAGCACAAAATCAGTCTTTGCACACGAAAATTGTAACATCAGTTTTAGCGATTGATTGTTCTGTTAAACCTCTGCCAATCAAGTGACAGGCAAATAACGCCCGATTTTCGGTAGTATGAGAAAAGGCAGAGAGTGATCGTGTGCAAAACAATTTACAAGGCGTTGAAAATTAACTAAATTGACTGTAATGATGCTCTAAAAATTGCAAACTCGTAGAAAAATTGTTGGGCAAAAAACCTGCGTAACAGGGACATGTGTTGAAGATAGGACGGAAATCCTCCGCGCCAAGCAATTTACATGCAAAACATAGGAATTCAGATGGGTCAACCCATTGCAAGTATACCGCCTCCGGCGGTATAATAATAAAAAGCAGAAGCTTCAATCAGATACCGTGGGGTCACGGTATTTTACCGTGTCAGATTTACATGGAAGCATGACATGTTTCCTTTAATACGCTATCCAGCTGTTGGATCCACTCTCTTCTCCCCTGGATGTCGTGGATCATCAACATACGAAGACGTACGCTCTGAAATGCTGCTTGCTGAAATGTCCTCACTCCTCATATAGCATTCTGCAGGCGAGCCCAGATTTTATAAGGCCTCTTTACATGCCAAATTACAGCCCTAAAGCTTGCACCAGAATTATCGTTAGCCAGAAATTTATAAATTTTTGGCAAAACTTCAGCTTTATAGAACAATTTCCTCAGTTGCAGATTAGGTTCAGCGAGTCATCTAGTATATTTCGGCGGGGACATATTATTTGTCAAATCATGATGCCAAATGGGAACTTTGAAGATGGCGCCTTTAGGTAATCAATTACGTTGGTAGTTGTGAAAAGTCGGGGTCGGGGAAAGCGGCGGCTGCACAGGGCTGGTTAGCGGCTAAGATCTCAGTACCTATATTTCTTGACCACACCCATGCTCTGTCTATATCTGCCAAAAAGTAGGCTATTCGGAGAAAGTCGGGGCAAGCAGATTTTAGTAGCCCCCTTAATATGCCGAGCATCTCGTGGAAGAGCACACTGTCGTACTCTTTCTATTATTGACTCCGGGTTTGTTTCTTATTCGTTGCGATTTTCTAAATTTACCACACATGCAACGTATACGTTTTTAATTACTGTAGCAGTAAGGAACAGTCATAATTATATTGTACACATTCTGTACACAAAATCCTAACAGCATGTCAATGAAAGAAAGGTCAATAATAACAGGAGGAAAATCTAGAGGTTAACAATCTATCTACTGATACAGCTATGCAACGGTCGTATCATTATATAAGTGCACTAATCAAGGCCAGATTACAATTAAGGGCTAAAGTTTATAGTACATACATTCGAACTCGATTTCATATATATAATGTAAACGGTTGCCTAAGCGGGTCTTTCCCATTATCCCCCCCATAGCTTCGTAGAAGTACTGAAGATGCACACTTTGACGAATTGAGTTGAAATTTGGTAGAGATAGGTTTTCGGACCTGCTGATTTCAAAAATGCAAAAATTTTAAATTTTTAAAAAATTCTAAAAATTTTAAAATTTTAGTTTGGTAAGGGGGGACCAAGAGGAACCGAAAAATTTTTTGTCCTAGGTTTTGCTGAAAAGATGTGTCTAGGGGTTTTCGGGGTCGTAGAACACGAATCTGAAATCCGTTTTTCGATCCAGCTTTTCGTTAGCTCAGGCTAAGCTTGCATCTTAAGCTTAGAACTTTAGCTTATATTGAGCTAACTAACAAAAACCTGGATCGAAATACGGATTTGACATTCGTGTTCTACGACCCCGAAAACCCCTAGACACATCTTTTCAGCAAAATCGAAGACAAAAACTTATTCGGTTCCTCTTGGTCCCCTCTTACCAAACTAAAATTTTAAAATTTTCAAAAATTTCTTTAAATTTTAAAATTTCTGCATTTTTGAAATCAGCAGGTCCGAAAACCTATACCCCTACCAAATTTCAACTCAATCCGTCGAATTGTGAATCTTCAGTACTTCTACGAAGCTATGGGGGGGATAATGGGAAAGACCCGCCTAAGCCAAGGTGTTAATGGTTGCTTGTGGTATTTCCTTATTGTGCTTGTGTAAATTAGGAAACTTTTATTGCAAACACAAAGTGCTAATTTAGATTTTGCCAAAAATGAAAAGAAACGAATGCATTGAGTAGTTAGTATTTAAAGAATCTATCTACAATCGAATCCTGATGCGGCTCAGCTAGTTTAATAATATGCAATGCCATGCAAAACATGCTATCGTACAACGGCTCAAAATTTGGGGGGCTAAGAGATCGAAACATCTTGCATAAGCTGTTTTGTTGCGCCGCTGACATCGATCAACAAATACATACCAGTACGGAGTAATTAAAATTAAAAGATTTGAAACTGTTCCGTCACATTATAAGCATAATCAAAGTCATCATCTTTCGTGCATGGGATTCCTGTATAACACTCCTCAATATCTTCGCCCTCTCCCAGACAAGGAATTCCACCAAACAGTGGGGGCGGACTGTCGCAAAGTCGTTTTCTGAAATACATCCATTTGTTCAACAATTTAAGTAACTATTTCTGTATTTTATTTTCATCATTTGGTAGGTTTTGTATATTAGTACCGGCAATTAGTGGTACTTTCATTCAGTTCAGTCAGAGTTGGAAGCGGTACCTTTTTGGCGGCCCATCCCGCCCCGCGGCCCGCAGTCAACTGATACCCACAAGATACCAGCAAAATTTTCGAATGCAATGCGATGCTATTAAATTTCTTAAAAATACCAAAAGTTAAAAATAAACACATATAAAGCTTCTAACTATGTGCTTTATTAATAGTGTTGAGATACTGATAAATTTAAATTGGAGATGCACCAGGGCCCCGATGCCAGCCTCGTTGGTGTTTAAGCCCCAGTGCTGGCCGGGACCAAAAGTCTGTAATTTTTGACAATTTTTGCCAAAATTTTGGAATTTTAAAGTCAAAATTAAGGTAAATCGGTACAGATTCTTCGTTATATTTCTCATCAGTTTGAATGAAAACAATTGTAGTTTTGACTGTACTTGAAATTATAGCAAAATCAGAATTTTTAAGAAAATTCTCCTATTTAGATGCCCAATTTTCAGGCCCCGACTTCGGTGCATCTCGACGAGAAATTAATGTTGGGCTCATGTAGTGTCAAAAAGAGCCAAAAGCTGTGGACGCATCTTCCAGGACGTTTTAAATTTGCTGAAAATCAAATCATTCACTGTTCGGCTCTCTCGATAGCGCGTTTAGCCTGGCAGAGTCCAAAGGTCACTGGATACGTTTGACGATTTAAAGTGGTGGTGTCCTTTTGTGCAGTTCTTTTGCGGTGATTTTTTAAACACTATAACTTTGAAAATTTGAGTGTGGAAACTTATTTTTGGTCATTTTCCCTTGTAGCAGAATTTCTTACTACTATTTTTGTACTCCTTGGTGGGGGAATTCGCCGACAGGAGGGTTTTTCTCCCTTGTCCACTTGTGAAGAACGTAATATATATAAAACCTCCAAAATTGAATTACATAGAAAAGAGGATTGAACTGTTGAACTTTTCGTATGTTTTCGGATTTCGGAATCATTCCAAAAATTGACCAGGGACTTTACTACATTCTGAATAACGAAAACTAAGAGAAATTATGTATAACTTCTCCACTAAAAGTTCTGCTACAACCTATGGAATGTTAGGTAGTTTAGGTAGTCCTTAGGAATTTTCTAGAATATATATTAGTTTGAAAATTTTCTTGAGCAAACATTCCCAGTTTCAAGCAATTTTTTGACCTTATGTACCATCCACTAAACGGCACTTAAGGAGCACATTCTTATAATAAAATTTAAGGCATTTAAGCTTTGTAAAAACGGCAGGAATAGCAGTTTTTGTGCTCAGCTATTAAGTTCGTCTGCTGCTTGCAATTATGGGGGTGGGCGGTGGGGGTGGGGTGTGCAGAGCATGGCTGGAGAGCTGATAACAGAGAGCCTGCCAGCTGTCACACTCTTATCTATTATGTACTCGTGGTATAACCTAATATAATAAGTTTAGTCAAACGCCCATAAGCGCTAAGATTAGTAAATCGTGGAGAAGGGCACCCAGCCAAAATTAGCAATTTTTTGAAATCTCAACATGAAGTCTATTTTTTCCGAACACTTCAGAAAATTCCCAGCATATTAGTGAATATATCAACATGAGATACCCGCAACTATATATCCGTGCGGGTAACCTGCGGGTAGCAAAATTTCTATTACCCGCGGGTATCTGCGGGTACCCGTGGGTACACGCAGCCCACTTCCAACTCATTCAGTTCAGTTCAGAGTTCAGTATATATGTGGTAGACAGATAGCGAAGTTAGACACTTCTAGAAGTGTCTAGTCATTTTAGACTCTTCGCAAAGTGCCTAGACACATTGCGAAAATTTTGTCAGAGTGACGTTTTTCTGCAATGTGTCTAGGCACTTCGCGAAGTGTCTAACCTTCATTAGACACATGCAGAAAATTTCATTTGTCATGAACTATATGACTGCAATTAATTTATTTGTTGACACAACTATAGTTCAACTTTCGGAAATTTGAAATATTTAGTTTTTACATATTTTACTGGACACTTATACTTACATTATTTTCGTCTACAGTCTATTGTAGTAAAGTTAAAACAATACAATTTGTAAAATTTTTCAGATTTTCTGCAGACTGAAGCAAATTTCTTTTCTCGAGACATGGTTTAGTTTTTAATTATTATGACATCGCTTTTCGATTTAGAGAAATTAACTACATGTAAGGTAAGCGCAACCTGAATTTCGCCTAGTTTTCTCAGCTTTTCACTATATTTATGTGTCTGTAATGATTGAAAATGTTTTTTTCAAAAATACTGCCGATTTTTCCACTGATTGTGGAGAATTTAATTGCTAATTTAATTAATTTAATTTTATTGTTTTGATTTTGTTACAATACAATAGACTGCAGACGAAATGTAAGTATAAGTATCCAGTACAATATGTAAAAACTAAATATTTCAAATTTCCGAATGTTGAACCATAGTTGTGTCAACAAATAAATTGATTGCATGCATGATTCATATAGTTCATGACAAATGAAATTTTCTGCATGTGTCTAATGAAGGTTAGACACTTCGCGAAGTGCCTAGACACATTGCAGAAAAACGTCACTCTGACAAAATTTTCGCAATGTGTCTAGGCACTTTGCGAAGTGTCTGAAATAACTAGACACTTCTAGAAGTGTCTAACTTCGCTATCTGTCTACCACATATATATTCCAAGTTAACTATGCACGAAGTGAGCAGTTACCTATTTCTAGTACCCTGCCCACATAAACCGCCACACTGGCTCCAATGAGTCCAATGACCCCAATTCCCATTGACCGATCCTAAAAATGAATAGGAAATTCCCAATTATACTTTCATCGTTGCGTTGTAATGTATATGTTGTATACTTGCATAGGTGTTTAAATGTCAATTTCAAAGGAGTCAGACGAAATGAGCAGAAAGAAATGTAGTATTTTATTTTTCCAAATTCAATTAACGAGTTATCTTGGCTAGAGGGCTTCTCTTTACTTCATTACGTAACTGTGCTCCGCCCACAATATATACGCGAACGTTCCCCCGTTTGGCGGGGTGCTCTGTTAGGTAAGGCATACCCCCTCCGTTTGATGGGGGGGGGGAGCAGAAAATAGGGCCCCGTTTGGTGGAGGAGGAGTAGGCGAAAGGTGTCCCCGTTTAGGGAGGGGTCTTCTATAATGTGAGGAATGAATTATGGACTCTTGTTACCTATGCAACTCTTGTGTAACGTGATTGATTAGTTTCATCAGGGTCAGGTGACATAAAATGTTTACCCGGACAACTTGATAATTCACAAATTTCTACATTGTAGGCAACGCCGGGACATTCGTTGCCTTCACCAAAAGGTCGGGGCTGAGTGCAGTGACGATTCCGAGCACGCTGAGCAAAGCCACAGGATGCGCTGCACGACGACCACGCACTCCAACCTGACCACCCGCCTTGTAGGTCTAAATTAGTAAAGTAAAAAGTCATTAAAGTCTAATTAGCGAGGTAAAATATGAAATGTTTTGCTGTGGAGAGCACAGGTGTCCATTGTATTTTCCAACATATTAATGTCAAACGTTTATACAAATTCTTTACAAACATTTTTTAAAACTGCTTTGAATTGCGTTTATTTTTCCAGTGCGAGAAGGCGATCATTACATGGTCACTTTTAGGAATAGACTAAATAAACAACTAATTAGCAGAGGTCGGAATTAGAAGTTTAATGCTGTCGACTCGACATCCGGATCCGAACTATTAACCCATTTTTTCGTGATTGATAAAAATTTGAAAAATGGAAACAGCAGAATTAAATGTGAATGTAATTTTTCGCGAAGGGAGCAGGGCCCAGCTTTAAATCCGTTTCAAACAATTCTAAATCTCTGAATGCCTAGCAGATCTTAAAGTTTCGACATTTGAAAGTCCTCACGAGGGCAGTTTCTTAAGTTGCAGGATCTCGCCTCTAGACCCTTTCCATCACATCGGGCGCCTTCTCCTTTGGGTTGTGGATTAATGCAGTACCGGGCCCTGGTCTGAGTGCCCTGCCCACAGGTTCTTGAGCATTCACCCCACTCCGCCCACTGACTCCATCCTCCATTCAGATGAGGTCCTGAAATAACTGCGGAATGATCTGCTATGGGCGGATGTGTTAAAGCTTTAATAAACAAAAAACAAGTACTAAATATTAAATTTTAAGTATTAAACATTAAATTTTATGTCAGGTTTTCAATCCTTAATAAGATACTGCTGATAAATAAACATCCATGAAAGAAAAGTTGAATTGAAAGTTTATGTAAAACCAGAAGCCTAAAGTTGATGTCAAGTCAAGCGTATTTCCACGATTTAGAAACAAAAGCTTGCACACCGTTACAAGGCCCAACATAGCACTGAAATTTTTCTTGATATTCGCCCGGGCAGTGGGGTCCCAGATTTGAAGGAGACGGATCGGCACACATTCGTATGCGTACTCGGTAGCCGTAGTTATTGCAGAATCCATCGCAGGCCGACCAGGGATTCCACTGGGTCCAGCCTCCGGCAATGGGCTCTGCAAAAATACTTTAAAAGGAGTAGGTTAAACACACTTTTACGTAGTACGCATTTAAACGATAGCAAGCTTTAACGAGCAGGAAGTTATCAATCTTTGGACCTAGGGGAACAAATAGAGAAGTTCATAAGAACCCGCACGCTGCACAGACTAGCAATGGTTTCCAGCTTCATTACATGAATATACAGAGTACCAAAGTATTGTGTTGTGAGGCTGCATATTCACACACAATGCATGGGAGAAGCACAGATAATTCCTCAAGAGTAACCTTATTCTATACGCTGCAGTGAGCTGCAGCCACATTCATATATGCAGGGTAGACAGACAGGCAGATGCTCTTGCATTCCTGCTTAGTTTTTCACTGCGATATGTTGCAGCTGTAATATTGACCTACATACCACACGTAGTCGGCACACACGACTCTCGCTGGACAACAGGGCCGGTACAGAAGCCATTGGATGCAGGATTTCGTATGATGCAAGTTCTTTGGCGAAATCGAGACGACGTCCTACAAGAGCAACCGTTCCATTCCGACCAAGAGGACCATTCAGGAATAGTAAACAAGTCTAAAACAACAAAAACAAAACTAAACGCTCAGCTGCAAGCATCAGCCGTGTAGCTTAACCAACATTTCATAGCTAATCTGTACTTGTCGTGATCTCGCCACATTAATTGTTGTTAATTTCTGTTTTGAAGACACTACTTCATCGCCATCATCATTATCTATCATCAGCATCACAGCAATGGGATTGCCACTACTTCAGTTCTTTCCTGTGACATTCTGCACAGGTTTTTCGACTTCCAAAATTTGCAATTTTAGGCCCGATTTAACATTGGCAACGAACCTTCAATAACTGGGCAGTCGAGCAATCCGTTGGCAACAACAGCCTGATCTCCACAACTGGCATAGAGACATTCTCCGCTGACGCAGTACTGACGATACCCGCAGGGCGTCCCATCTGGAAACGTCGCTTTGTGACGAATTAACTCCGGCTCCCGTAATCGACACCAGACTTTACATGCTGAGGCAGGATCTTGAAAACAAAACAAAAATCACTAGTTTCAAGAATTTCAAAAATATGAATAAAGGTTTGGAAGAAATCATAAGCTTGGACCTTTTATTTAACGAAGTTCGAGATAGACTGAAAACATAAAGATAAACAAGATAAACAAACTGAAAAGAAATTGAATCTTTTAGCTCGACCTCCAAATGGCCTTAAAAATTACACTACTCCTGTTTGAACATTCCAATTTTAAAGTAAGGTAGTTTTTAAAAAAAGGGCAAAAACAGTAATATATATTAAAAAATTTCGAAGCACAGGTAAAATAAACTGAGATTATGAAATCAGAGCTCAGAGCCATCTTACGGTCAAAGCTTTCTCCAGTTAGCTCATGGTCTGGTTCGGTGGGGCTGTTTCTTGAAGCTAAGCAAATTTTGTTTGCATAATCCAATCGGGTAAATCCAGAACACGTTTCAGAAGTTTGGCAAACCAGTCCGCGAACCCCGCTCCCGATGCAGGATCGACCGTCGTTATTTGGTCTAGAATAAAGTTGCTTGCCAGACTTGCTTAAATGCTTTAATTGACATCTTGCGGAAACCAAAACTTTCAATTGTACTGACATAGTTCGATCTTAAAACTGAAAAGATTTATCATTGAAATTTTAAATGATAAGGAAATTCAGCGAAATTGGATTTACGCCGGGTTATCACATATCCGTGGTTCAGTTCTAAGGCGAACGCCGCCTTCGATATGACATTCAGAGCAGTCTGATCTGAGATCTGTTCTCCAAGACGACCATTGGCCATTAACGGGTAGAATTCGACGCCAAGACTCCCAAAAGACACATTGTCCTTCCTTGCACCACTGAAAAAGACAAGAGTATATGGCTTATTGTTCACGATGGCCTGTCATTGGAAGGAGCAAGTTCCCCACTCTTTAAATATAAATTTGGCTGTGATCTGCCTCCTAAGCTTTGTATGCTACATTGTTTTAATCTCAACTTTTGGTGCTAGTTTCATTAAATCGCATTAAAACCAATTTTCCAAAAAAACTTGCAGGAGCATCTGCATGCCTTGCTTAATGTTTGAGGAGTTTTCCTGCAGATTAAGCATAAGTAAACCTAATTCACGTATACTGGCGTGGCTTAGCTATGTACATGTGTTAAGCAATGAAAACTAATGTAGCATAATACTTGAGGATTGGACGGACAAGACTACCCCATCTTTTAAGAGGCTCTACCCCTGAAAACTTCCAAAATTTTAAGGAGGTCTACAACAGACATGTGCAGAAGGGAAACCTTTGGGGGAGGGGGGTTGTGAACCGGCGACAACCTGATTTCACCTATTTTTTGCCCCAAAAAAGGAAAAAATTTCTGGGGGGTGAGCTCTAGGTCTGGGGGATGAGGTTTAGACCCCAACCCCTTCCCAAGCACATGTATGGCTTGTGGGGAGAGATAGATATGAGCACACATGTGCAGGTGGGAAAATTCTGGGGGGGGGTGTGCCGGCGGCTCCCAACAAAACAGAAAATCCGGATTGTAGAGGGGTGAGGGACCCCGCTGGGGAGGGTCAGCTCCAGGTCTGGAAGGGGGGAGGGGTAAAACCCTCCAACCCCTCCTCCAAGCACATGTATGAGACTTAAAATGAAAGCGACCGTTACAAGGTGGAGGAAACCCAACACTGAAGGAGGACGAAGTTTGACGGAGAACCCCACCACAAGAGAAAAGCCCCCTCTCATAGGGGTGCACTCAAAATTGTTGCTTCCAAGGAAGAATCCAGCCAATCCCACGAGTATCTTGTCGGGAAGCTACCTTTAATTGACACATTGGCAGACTTAAACCGCACATTAGCTATGTAAGTTATATAGAGTTTAATAGTGCATGTGAATAACGAATTGCCTTACATTACCTTTCCAGGTCCGCAGTAGGTTCCTTCCAGGGCTGGATGGGCTGTAGAAATCATGGGACCTCCATCGCCACACCAAAGCATTGTACAAATATCCTAAACAGCATTGTTCAATGTTAACAACAATAAACACAAAATAATTAACAACTGTTTTTGATTTGGTTGTCGCAGTTTGGAAAGTGCATACTTCTATACTGTCTACAAGATAATTTTCCGCCAAGAGTTTAAAAAATAGAAGTAAACAAAAATAGCACATTTTCCAATAATGCTAAAACTATGTTTGAACATTTTGTCACTGAGTTGCAATATTTTTCTGGTCAGATTATGGATCCATTATGATTCTTAGATATCTATAACTAACTTCTAAAGTGACGTCGGCTGGCAGATCGAGACGATGATGCATTCCCCAAAACAAGGCACATTGTTGATCTGCGGTGAACCTTTGTCCAGGATGGGTTTCACCCAATTCACGAACTGTAACGGCTTTATCTTTAAGACAGTTAGACGGATAACTACCAAATCTGAAATTAGCAACATGACCATTCACTTTATTTCTCTGATATGCAAACTTGATTTTGATTGGCCCCCTCACTTGTTCTGAAATTTCCTACAATGCTTAAGTTTGGACTTTGAATTATTTGTTCAGTTAACTAACCCTTAAGTGACATCATACTCGATGATTGGAATCTGGATGACACAGACAGAATATAGTATGATGAATTTTGGGCACCAACATGTGTACGTGGGAAGATCCCCAGGCACAAACCACACAGAAGGATCGCACACCCCATAAACCGCGGTTATTGAAGCAAAATGTTTTGCAAAAAAGCCGGCGAAAAAATCACATCGCCTTCAGTCAATTATTTAACTATGATTCAGTAGCACCAAGAGTTTATAACACCATGGTATTATAAACTCTTGGTAGCACTAACCCTAACAATTTCACATAGTTGGTAATTTCTCTAACACTGCAGTCTGACCACGTAGTCTTCCCAGCCCCATTGATCGCCGACATCAGGCAACAATCTTTGGCACATTCGTTCTGTTCGCCGTCATGGACCATACCTAAACTGAAACAAGGAGTTATTTGCGACTGTTGATTCAAATTATTAAACGTTTACATACATTATATAGAAAGCTGCACGCAATCAAAAATGGCCAGGGTTTAATTTTACCAGATTAATAGTTTTTGCCAAACTAATTTGATATAAAAAAATTAAATTAAAATTAAAATTAAAATTAAAAAGAAAAATTATAAAATTTTACCTCTCTCAGTGCTGTTATTTTAAAAAATGGCGGTCAAAACCGTTGTTGCGGACTGGCTCATTAGCTTAGGGCCCAACCGCTTTAATTTATGACATGTGAGTTATTATGATTCAGCCAATATTTCTGACCAAAAAGCCTTCGAATGCGGAAAGATTTGCAGTTTAGTTGCTCTAAACAAGTTTTAGAAAGAATAGTTATACAGTAAAGGTTTCCTTACTTGTGACCGAGCTCGTGAGAGAGCACAAATGATCTTCCTAAATGGCGACCTTCGACGAGGGAACAACTGTAGGCAGGATCGCACATACGTGCCACAGGAGCAACACCTGTAAACACGATATAAATACTCTACTGACAAAACAAAAATTGGTAATAACAACAGGATTAGGGTTAGGAAAGGTTCAGGTGGGCTTGGAGCAGCAAAAATTTGAAGAGAAAATAACCTATAAATTATATGATTAAATATAGGTAGTGCAAATGGCTTATTGAAATTAACCTAACTCTTTATTTATACTGTTACATTACATTGCTCCTTCACTAGGATAACACCACAAGCAGAAAAATTAAGGTTGAGGAAAATTGTTTTCAATTTTAGTCTTTACATTACCTGCTACACTGGATGTCTTGTGATAAATATCATGTCTGCAAAAATAAAAACATGAATTAAAGATTAATTCGCAGTGACTCTGCTCAAATTTGTTCAAATTAATTCTGAACATCTCAGGGTAACTTAGCTCACGGTAAAATCAAGTTCCTATTATTAAACAAGTGAGTGTTCAGATTCACTTCATTGGATTTGTATTTACCCTGTGAGCAAGACAGCGTGATCCCAATGCTGGGGATCCGCCTCGTCTGTTCCCGGATTTAAAGCATTCTGGTATTTACAAAATAACTCCAAAAATTCTGGAGCAAATCCTCCGCGATGGGAAGCCGAAGTTAAAGTGCCCTATAAAATAAATATTAGACTACATAAATATCTTTTATATTGATTAAAATGAACGTTTAGATCAATTGCGGTCGGACCAATGTTATATACACTGAAAATAATTTCTGTTTTGAAATTAGACTTTTATATAGCTATAAATAAGTGTAAGTTGTAGCACTGCCAGGAGTGCTCTCAGACATTTGTATGCACACTAGCAGGCGAAGCTCCGAGTGAAGGTCACGAGTGCGCGAAGCGCACGAGTGCCCTTCACGAGGGCTTCGGCTGCAAGTGAGCTCACAAATTTCTGTGAGCACAGCAAGCAGTGCTACAACTGGCTTGTAATATGGATCAAAAATCAAGAAGACTTTTCGTCTTCTTTATGTCATGTTTTCAGAGACTGACATTTGCCTTTGAATTTTCAGTAGTTTATATAATATTCAACCTAATTTGCATATTTCTTTGTGCTGAAAGTATATAAGGGGGAGAAATTCTTGATCTGTGCAGTGAGTTCTGCTGGCTGCCAGCAGCCTCGCTGCACACTCCGACAGGAGAGCAGCGAAGGCTTACCGTGCAGTACAATTGTACTGCACGCTACATCGTGCAGTACAATTGTACTGCACGGTGTAGCGTGCAATTCGATTGTACGCATGCGGTTGTAGCGTGGCCCAACTACACTGAGCCATGTTACAAGTATCTATAAAGTATATGGGTAGACGTCTGTAGAAGTAAACATTAATTACAGCTTATTTCCTAGGAAATTTTATTGCTATACTATCAGTTGGTGATTAGCCAATGGGGTACTACTAGATTAAGTGATAAACATGAAGTTAATTTTGCCTGTCTTTCCACTTTACACCTCAGAAATGAATATAATCAGTGTACTTAGTTTAAAAAATAAACGATGAATGAATGTAAAGATTGTATATACCGGATTGGTTTTCCACATTTCTAATCTAACAAGCTCAATGTTAAGCTTCGGAACCATACTACTTAGGCGGTATAGCATATGTACCTGAAAAAAGGTTTCTTTAATTATCATCAATTACTGTGTCTTATTCCTTAGCGAAGCAGAATGCTTTACAAAACATCCCTGCTTCGGCCGGACTGGTTCAATAGGAGTATTGCTTAACTAGAGAATCACTGTAGGTATTTATTTGTTTTATGGTATTTTATTAGTAGCTATTTGCGGAGACGCTGTCTGCGGTTTTATGGCAGAGAGCGGTAGCCAGTTTTAACATGTTGACTTTTCAATTCTATATCGGGATTGGAAAGGGCTTTACCAGATCATATGTATATTGCCCTCACCCTCAGCTTCTCCCTCATTCAAACCGGGTCGAGAGGTGGTTTCAAAAATAAATATCAGTGTATTTTGGTCGGTGCACTGTTATGCGAAATGAAAACATGTTTATCTAGGATTAAACACAGTCATAACTCATAAATTACTAAGATTAAACTTTAAAATAATTTTGACTCAGAATAGATTAGTGGACCAGTCTTGACCAAAATAAATCGCGATTTTTATAGTTTAGATTTTCAATTTTTTATTTCAGTCTTTATAAAACAGCCTTATCCAATTCTGCTTACATTATTCATGAGAGAAAGCGCTATATGGATGACTTCGTCTTTGGCTCGTTCTTTCCCGAATCCTTTCTCATGGTGATGCCAGAGTTCTTCGTCAGCAAAAACTGCCATTTCCACGGTTATTTCATGAGGTGAAGTTTGGCGGACTAGACGACGTCTCACTTCTGCTTCTAGTATTTCAGGCTTATAATCTTCGTCAAGAACTGAAATTAAAAACGAATTATTACGTAATCTTTTCTAACTCAAGTAAAACACTAGGATCTGTTCTCGTGTTCTCAGATTAATCATTACTGAATAAAGCACTACTTACTCAAAGTCACCTTTGTGAAATATGACAATACTTAACAGATTTTCCGAGCAATATCAGATGATCTAATATTTAAGAATTTCTTCTTTGCATTCATTAAATTGTTAAATTGCCCAAAACGTTACTGGTTTCACAGAATTCTTCTCCGTCTCGGTAATGGGGTTCTTGGTAGTTTTGACCCGTTCTGATATTCATTGAGGTAATTATATCTGCAGCACTGAAAAGTGATCTCTTAACCATTTTGTGACCAGAACCGATTTTGCCCACTTCCCCATTAGACATCCCGATTGGTTGAATCTGAATCACGTGATCATTTCCAAATATCAAGGCATGCTGAAATTCTAAAATCACTGTCTCAGTAAATGGCTCATGGATTGAATTACCAGAAAGCAATTTTTATATTCAAATTTCATTGAGCCATTAAAGTTTTAGAATGGTACAAATATAAATATTAACACTTAACAGTATAAGATTAAGCCCGGTTCATACTTCGTGTGCTTTGTGCGTTGTGCTTTGTCCTTTTGTGCTTTTGTGCTTTGTGCTTTGTGCTTTCCGGTTCATACTTTTTGGAAAAACACAGTGCTTTGTGCTTTGTGCTTTTCTAATTCATACTTCAAAAATGTGCCTTATGCTTTGTGCTTTTGTGCTTTTGTGCTTTCGGGTGTGCTTTCGAATGTTGAGCCGAGTTCAACATTTTGAGTTGTGCTTTTGTGCTTAGCCAATCGAATTCAAGTATTTTTGGCATTATCCAATAGAAAAGAGAAGGCGGCGAATAGAGATAGAATACGGTATTAACGAAGACATAGAAATAAATGATGGAAAAATAGGAAAATTATAAAAAACTTAAAATGTAGGCATTTAATTTTAATTTGATTTCAATATGCCATCCTAACTTTGGTAATTTTTATAACCACTTTGGCTCTATTGGCTAACAAATATTTTCTAGATTATTTTATGCTGTTGCTTTGGCAAATATGTGGTTTAGAAATTAATCACTGACAACCTTATACTTTTGAATCCTTATGAACCCTGCTTTTCTATTTAATTTGGGTAGAATTTTAGCATACTTGTTGTGTTTTCATATGTCAGGTGACTAAATCTCGACTTGTGCTTTGCTGTCCCCACGGGAAATATGAACGCGTACTCGTGAGCACAAAGTACAAAGCACAAAGGACAAAGGACAAAAGCACAAAGGACAAAGCACAAAGGACAAAGCACAAAGGATAAAGCACAAAGCACTTATAGAAAAGGACAAAAGCACAAAGCACAAAAGCACAAAAAGTATGAACCGGGCTTTAAGCTCTTCGGTAGTACTGGAGGGAAACCTTAATTTTAAGTATGCAGAATTCCATGTAGTGGGACGAAATTAAACGAGCACGAAATCAGGGGAAGCTGTGTAAGCTGTTAAAATGATAAGCAATGCTATTTTAAATTTCAAGATTTCTGCCTAAAAAAGCAAAAACATCTCATCTTACCAAATCGTTACAGTAGGAAAGCGATATGGATGCATTGCCATGTGATATTAATGTTCCTGTATAGTGGCACTTTTGGTAGTTTCTGATTGGTTGATAGCTGACATGTGACTGGTTACCGTCTCGCATGACCAATAAAAGTTCGTGACTCTGAAAGTTTCGATTCTCCGTGATTTCTGCGAAGTATTCGACTGCTTCCACTGTCCATTTCAGTTGGTGCTTGGTTGATTGGAGTCTTTGTCGATTAAAGGAAATATTATCGATTATAGATTCTTTGCAGTTGTCAGGATTACCTACAACGAAATTTTCTGCACACATTGTGGATTTTTTCTGATTCGAATGCTAATTCTCATTATTTTTATTGTTAGGTTAGCTGCTTCTGCGTAGCTAGTTTTGAAAGTCTTTGAATTGGTCAAGGC
>JASAND010019318.1:0-62654 GCA_030248195.1 Trissonchulus latispiculum | reverse complement strand
TTGTAATGGAATTAATAAAATAAGATGTTAAAAGTAACCGAAACTGGTCTAAAAGTATTCCAAAATAATCAATCTGCAAGGAAGGATTCTTATGCCATGGATCTGTGAAGAAGAGCGAAGATCATCAATATGAAATGTATTCATCAAATAGTGTCCAAGCAATAACTGTATAGATTGTCTTATGTTTGTCTAGCTAGAGTTGTCAGTATTCAGTAGAAATCTAGAAATTTATCAATCGGGTTCAAGGTTAATACTCAATTAGGACATAAATTCTAGTCCTAATTATGATTTTAAGCTCAATTAAGTTCTACTAATGTGTGTGTCTTATTAACAATACTAATCCAGGAACTGTGTAAAAGGAGTATGTCGGTCATAACCCCTTTAGTAAGTGGAGTTGTTACTCCCACACGAAGATTAAAATCGACGTCTAAACCAAACTTAGGTGAATTAGTGAATGTCGTCCGTAATTGAGTCGAATACAGCCTCCTCCGCAAAGTAACACAATCACTAGCGTTCGTATACTGGTTAGTAGGAAGTCATAAACCCAAAATATGGAGTTTATGTGCATAATTAAGGCAAAAATTAGTCGTAAAATCGCCTATAAACTGAAAAATTGCACCTAAAACAACAAATATCGGAAGATGGTTCACAATTGGATGTAAAATAGCTAAGTACGTAGTTAGATAGGGCTAATTGGTGATAATTAAGTGTCAATTAGGTAATAACTAGGTAATTTTATAATTTTTGCTCAGAAAATGACTTGGGCTTATATGAAGGAGAATTTGATTCTGATTCTAAAAATCCAAACCCGATTTTCAACTCCCAAAAATAGGAAAGTTATAAGCGAAAATGTTTTTATAAGATTACTTTTTATGTCGTAATCTTATCACTCCAAAAAGGAGTGTACTAAAATTGGTTTTCTTTTGCCTAAAAGTTAAGGCAAACCTTTTTCCCTTTTTCATTGTCTGGGAGGTTGTCTACCTCCCAGACTACACCTTAGTCAGGTGTTGTTTTCTTTTCTCTCTCTCTCTCTCTGCTAGGCCTCTTTCTTCCAAGGCCTAGCAGTTGTCCTCGCCTGAACTTTTGGCCGAGGACAAGGCCAACAAGAAAAGGAAAAGAAAATAGTAGGATAAGCCCAGGTCATTGGATTTAGAGGGGGCTTACCTCCCTTATTAATTATGTAATTATAAATATGAATAGCTAGATAGACGTAGGTAAGTACGTAGTTTGTAATGATATAATTTTTAAAGTGCAGAAAATTATGCATCTCTTGCAATAATTCGATGAAGTTATAAAATTTTACGAAGTTCTCCCTTTGGTTATGTTTATATGTTAAGGAAAATTTCGCAAAGTTTCGCCAAGTTTCGGCACTGGAAATATATCAAAAATGGGTCAGTTGGGGGGGCAATAATTTCAAAATCTCATTAATTTCGACCACTAATGGCCAGCTGGCTCAGCCCGCCGCTGCGTCCCACACACAAAAGGTGGCAAGCTTCTAGAAGGTTCTAGAACCTTCTAGAAGCTTTGCCTTAAAAACAAAGCAAAATTCCGCCCAACTTTCGCTAATGACCTGTCACCGAGCTGTCAGCAAAACTGTCAGCTCGGTCCCAAAATTTTTATTTCAAATCAGTGTTCATTTGAGAGCAACCGAAAGCGGTTGCTTCCCCCTCCCCTTAATGCGCTCTCCAGTGCAGTTGACACTGCATGGGGGCTAAAGCGCATTCCCCCGGTTAGGCAAAAGTACTAGGACTTTTCTGGCCTTCGGGCCAGAAAAGATTTTGAAAATTTCAACGAACACTTACCAATTAGGGCCAAATAGGTCTTCTATACCTGGCCAAAGAATTGAGAAACAAAAGCTTAGGATTTCAAGGCCATTTTGGCCATTGTTTTCTACATTTTTAGGCCTTGGGCCATATTTTTTATTATATGCTTATTGGGGCCTCCGGGCCATTTTTAGTATACATCTTTTAAGGCCAATGGGCCATTTTTTATACGCATTTTGGGCCGGAAAGCCCCATTTTTTACTCAACATTCTGGGCCTAAGGCCATATTTTTAGTTATGATAGCATGTGTGGGCCATGAGCCACTTTTATTTTATTTCATTTCATTTTATCTTTCTCTTCATTATTATTTTATTATTTCAATTAAAGGGACAGCTCATGTAAACCCCTCCTGTTCGATGGAGGTCTTGAGAATTGCCCCTGTTTTTAGTTTTTCTGTTTTTCTACCCGACACTCTCTATATACCGAGGTTTGCTGACCTCCACCCCCGATTATGTCATTCATTTAGTTATCTTTAATTTGTATTTTTGCGGTCAAGCCACGACCATTCCTTACTTATTTTTGTCAAGGTCCTTTTGACCTAAATTTGGGGTTTAAAAGTAGAATATGGGATATTTGAGTGGGGACCCAATCCCTAAGTTGGAGATAGAGGGTCCCTTTGCTACGACCCTATTTTTTATTGAGTTAATTAATAGAAATATTTACCCCACAGCCGGCAACTAGGAGTTGCCGGCCATGTTGTTTTAATCTCAGGCTTTGTTAAGCCATTAAAGAAATCACTGTTTGCATTTTGTAATTGTTTGTCGTAGGTCGGTATCAAAATTATTAGGTTATTAAAAAAGTGAAACAAATTCCAAATCTGAATGTTAAAACAATTGGTCTTTAAACATTATTAATAATCAAGCGTTTCACGGGGAATGACCGGCTTCCCCATTAATTAATCTAATTGTTGTTAGTAGTTTTGTTTAATAATAGTAGTTTTGTTTAGTAATGATTGCTTGGCAATCATTACTCACATGGCTTTCTCAAAATTTCAAAGTTCTCAAAATTGCCAAAATTCCGCGCTATAAACTGAGTTTTAGATACCTAAAACTCATAACAAATTCTCGTTTAAATTCATTAATTTAGTACGTTTAAAAAGGAGCGTAGATCACTTAGTACTAACTAGATTTAGGTTTCATTTAGATTATTTTAATTATGTTTGTATTTAGAATTAATTAGATAAATACTTACCTAAGAAATTGCGTGTTTGTGTATATATGAATTGTGTGAATGGCATTGTATATTGACCTTTATGACTGTATGCGCGTTGACTCGCGGAAACCCCTTCTGTTCGATGAAGGTTGTGAGCTTCGCTGGAGTGATTAAGACTCAGATCTAAGCAGGAATGAAGTGTATATGTGTGATTTGTATGAATGATTGCGTTTCTGTTAATACGAGTATATTCCAGTCTAAACGTTGCATAAGTGGGGCATAAGTGGTCATTAATCTAAGTATTGTATAAATGTTGCTTAATTGTGTTTAATTAGCTAATAGGGTTACGTAGTTCAATACTAGATCACCCAGGATCTCCGTATGAATGTTTTATGTAATGAAGTTGTCAGTTGTAATCGAGCAAGTGACCGTCCAAATGGTTAATGATTCTCTGTGTGCACGATACGTATGAAGTACTAATATTACGCTAAGATTTCTATAGTACGCAGGAGATAGTAATAAATAATGTAGTTTAGGTTGCAAGCCTTGTATGTGTGTTCGGAAGTCTGTGAATACATGGTTACGTAGGAAACCTAGGTTTAGACTCAGCTTAGCAAATATGCAAATGAGGTTAGGGCTATAGGACCTAGAGTCACGGGGACTCCGTATTAGGTTCTCATCAGTCTGAATCTGGATATCCTCGATTCGTCCGCGTAAGCCACTCTTTGTCAAGAGTGCGGACGAATCGCAAGAACAGGAATCTATCAAATGGTCGGTCTCATTGCCAAATTAATATAAATTAAACTATAGTGAACGTAGTTTCTAGTTATGTTCGCTGTTCCTTTGTTTCTAAGGTCAGAACGCGCCGTTATTGCCATTTTTAGTTAAGTTAGCCATGTTTGATGCATATTTCATTCCTAATAAAGACCGCAACCGCGGTTTAACGCCATTTCGTGTCGGTGTTCACGCTTGTAAACAAAACTAGCAAAATCCCGGTATGTAAAGGTTAGCAAGGTTGAAAAATCAACCTTGCTCATTTGATGACTAATACAGACCCAATTCATGATAATTATTCACAAATGGCAATAATAGGTTTTGACAATCTGGTGATTTTAACTAATATCAAGCAATGATCAATACTACACCTGAAATAAGCAAATTAACAATTAGTTACGTAAGTATTATGGATAGATTACCAGAACCATCTTCTGATAAAGGCCAATGTCGCCAGTTTTATGAAATTTCACTAGAAATTTCTATATTCGATATTTACCAAAACGGGGAGTTGTTACCTCCCTAGGTAGAACCTAGTAAAAGCAGAGGTTCTACGTTAAATTATGATGTTTTCGTTAAATTTGTGCGTTAACTCTCTTCTAACTTGCTAATGCTTGTTCAGAACAGGAAGTTGTTACCTTCCTTACTTAAACCCGCGAAATTAAAAGTTCTACATTCAAGTTTTGCGCTTTCATTAAACTCACGTGCTAATCACTTTCTAATCAAGTAATACATATCATAGACAGGAAGTTGTTACCTTCCTTGCTAGGACTCGGAAAACGAAGATCCTTGATTTGATCAATTTAACCCATTTAATATTTCTTGTGTTAGCTGAATGAATGGGTACCTATCTGCTGTTAAAAGGGCCCAAAAGTGTATCAATTTCAAATAATAGATTTTAATCGTACAGAAGCAGACTGTACAAAGGGAAATCAAGTTGAAATCTTGGTTCCACATTGAAAGTGCAATTTCTTGCACAAGAATGCAAGAAATTGTCTTAAAAACTAGCGTTTTGCTTAAAACCGACTTTAAGTATCGTGATCTTACTCCAATCGCTCAGAAATTGTGTTAATCCACTTAAATCTCAAACTTTCACAACAATTTCGATTTGTACGAGTTTATTTCAAGTTCAGAAAGCCAAAATGTGAGTAATGGTTGCTGGGTTCGAATCCCGCACCTATATTTTGCACTAATGGGTTTTAACCCATTTGATTCAGGTGCGGAAGCGAACGTGGTCCTGCCGGAATCAAGCCTAGACGGTCAGTATTTCGGAAGTCTCAGTAATCTATTTGATCATAATTATTGATAGTCAGTCCGGAGGAGGACATACAGATATTGGACAGTCGCTTGCATCAGACTCAGTTTTATAAGGTATATTGAGAAGGACGGATCAGACTTTTGTGGAACGATTAAGGCAGAGGCTATCCGTGAAGTCAAGCACCAGAATTGAATACGGGACCTAAAACCTGAATCAACGAACTTGGAAATCATCCTTTTCACAGTATTTCAAATTGAACTTTATTCTTTCAATTCAAAAGATGAATCTTTTCGAGCTAATCATCAGCCTTATCGAAGGGGTTGTCGCCCCCTGCCCTTGGGTTTAGCTAGTTCAGTGATTTTCAAGTCAGACGACAGTAGAAGATTTAACGAAGAGATCAAATTAATATACACTTGTACTAACCCCATAGCCGGACCAGGAAACTCTCCAACCGGACCCCCCTTTTGTTTGACCCTTGGCGACCGTATAGCATCCGAAAGTGCTATTGTTACTAGCATTTCGGGCTCACCCACAGACCGGAACCGCTGTACTACTAACCCTTTAATCTAGTTAATTTAAATTGTTTAGTAGCTTTCTTGACTGATATTATATTGTCCTTGGTAAGGAGGACGGAGAAAGAGTTATAATCTAATAACACGAACACAAGCATATAGGGACTGCACGATAGAGTTTAGTAATAGGCCTAATGCTTTGTTAGTTAGTTAGTTAGAAAAGAAAGAAAGAGGAATATAGCAGAACTGAGTCTAGTTATCGGAACCTTGTCCCTAACAACAATTAATAGTTCGGGTAAATCTAATACTGGCAACTCTGGCAAACCACTGTTGTTTGTCTAATTGTTCATACAGCATACAGTTTGTGACTTGTAGCTTGTTTTTATTCCTTGTACACACTGTAGTAATCACTTTTGTAGTCTGTCGTCATCATTATCACTGTTAATATTATAATTATCATCATTAAATTGTTGTGCCCTAATACTGAACCCATCTACTGGGACATAAGGTTCAGGTCAAGCTTTGGATTCATATCCCCAGTACAAGTAAGTGATTAAACTTGAACCCTTGGTCCCGACAAAGACATCATCATCATCGTTCCAGAATCTTGATTTGGTAATCAAGATTCTTAATCAGTGTTCTTTGATACAGACCTGATTCATCTATCCAGAAATAGCAAGTGTCGACCCCGCTTGCTATTGATAACCCTTGGATCCCTTCAAACGAACTCACGCCTAGACCCCATCCAGGTTGACCGCAAGGAATCTTTGGTTCTGGACAAATCACATTCCGAAGATCCTGTGCCTAAGTTTATCCTCACCGATAAACGAGTCGACCTTCCGTGTACTCGAAGTGGTTGATACCCAGAGTCAGTCGTGATAGACTGTTGTGGAATTTGGAATCCCAATCCTACCCACTTCATTACATATTGTCGTCTAGCTCACTATGCAGATAAATAAAGTTCCAGGATCAACAGTCCCTAGGGGAGACAAAGCGTAACGTTCGGATTCTATTGAATCCACAGTTTCGACACAAGCAGGATGGCAAGAGAACAGACAAAATACAGGGCAACTATTACACGCAATTATATATTTCTTTTAACTTGACTGTTCGATCATTAAGTACAATAAGCAAGGTAAATACAGGTTGTACCAGCAAAATATGATTGAATTTGACAACTTACCTACTCGACTTTAGGGGAAAGAAAACACTCAGTTTTTGAACACAGTTTGGTCACTAACTTCGACGAGAGTTCAACCCACAGTTAGGTAGGTTCCACTTCACACTTACTCTTACCGACAGATCCAGAAAGACAGAACAAATTGTGGCACAGTGAGATCGGGTAGCAGCAACAGACCAGATAAAGTCCGTGAAAGGGTGAGAAATTGGTCAAACGCGGGGCACAGGTGTGTAACGTGATAGGCTCAAGATAGACCTCTAGCTGAGCACAGCCCCCTCTCAGCAGAACACTAAACACAAACTTCAAACCGGCTCTAAACAGAGCTTCCCAACTAAATTGAAGATGAACATATAACGATTCCGAAACACAACCGAACTTCAGCGAGCCTGCCCCAAGACTGACTCTTGGGTGAAAACAAAAACTGTAGTTGGGTCAGTCAGCCAACGCTTTAGTTCTTTGTCCTGTCAGTCATGGTCTTTTCGCAAGCGCAAGAATCCTTTTAGAGTCACCGTAGTTCTTTTGATAAAAAAGGAGTCCAATCTTTAGGATGAAAAATGGTTTGCTCAAGGGCTTCCCAAGGTTTCATTTCGTCCCCAAAATTTTGCAGGATAAGCCGATTATCAAATATTTTTCTGCTTCTAAGACCTCATTAATGGCAAACTATTGACAGTCGGGTTTGAACATCACAACAGGAATTTTCCACTTCTCAGCCACAATCGTACAAATTACAGAATACTTGGGGGGAAACAGTTACCAAAATGTACAGAAAATACAGAAAATTCACCAAGGTTTTTACAGAAAACCTGACCACCCATCACATATATATTTAATAATTACTATGGTTATCGTAAATAAATAAAGATTTCATGCAAAAATTTAATTAATCAAGTTGATTTATAATAATTATGTTTATTTATTATTAAATGATCGTCATTATTAAATTGTATTGTTTTAAACGTCAATAAATTCATCCTGTTAACCCTTTTTAAAACATCAAAATTTTTAATGTCCTTCAAAGTTGCTTTTATGACCTGTGCTTTTGATATTGTGCTTTCTCATCATGAATCCTTTGTTTCCTGAGCACACAGCACAAAGCACTGTGGCCCGAGCACAAAACACAAAGCGCAAAGCACTTCATCGTGAACCGAGCTTAAAATGAGCTTTAACCGGAATTCGATTCCAACGTGTATAAAACTTTCGACGCACAATCCATTGCAAAGTTGGCGACTAGTATGCAGAGGGTAACACCAATGGTACACTTATTGCGAACCTTATCAATAACTAGCCAAGTAGCGAGAATGGGTTGCCGCTGCTTTTTCCGTAATACCCCTATAATATTTCTTCAAAGAGGCACGCTAGTGACCCAATGTACTCGGATTCGTGCTTAGCACATCGAGAGCTTCTATTTGAGCACCATGTTGACCATAGTTTTGAGACGTTTCAATTTTTGATCATTTTGGCCGATTTTGACCATTTTTGACCAATTTGAAGCTCGGTAGCTTAAGTTCCGAACATTTTGGCGGGCTTGTCCCTATTACAGCTTTTACCTACTCAACCAGAGCTTTCGAATGATACCAATATTTGGCAGTTTCTTTTACTTTCAATTTTGACTATTCGCAGCGTCACCGTATCGAGCACTTTTGCATGTCGCAACGGGTGGAACATCAGTCAACACTTCAACCCACCCACAAACCCACATGCAGAATAAGTACGATCGGTCCCTCCTAGCAAAAGTTAGAGGAGGGGACGTGGGTGGTGACGAGATTAATAATAATAATAATAATAATAATAATAATAATAATAATAATAATAATAATAATAATAATAATAATAATAATAATAATAATAAACGGACATACCCAGATGAAAGGGTTGCCTTTTTAGTAAAAAAGCGGCAACCCAATAAAGCTCAAATTACTCATTATATATATCACATTTTTTCAGGGAACGTTCTTACTGGCTAACCGATCATAAAACCTCAACCGTATTTTGCCGTATTCCGAAAAATGTTGGAACGCATATTATGGCCCTGTTCTGTCGAAAAGTGGCCAAAATCGAGACTTCGATGCTGGTGGAAAAAGGAATTTTCGAATATTCCTGGGTGGCATGTGTGGGTCGTAAGTTTATGAAAAGTTTGAAGCGAAGTATTACGTTCTGAAACAAACATCATAGGAAGTCAAACTACTGTTAAACAGTTTCATCCATTGCGCGAGTTGAAGCGGCGTGTTTAACTATTTTAATTCTTTTATTTCCATCATCAAAATTCCTTCATCCTAATTCCTTCATCAAAAAGGCTTAATTTTATTCCAGCTAACTTAACTCGGTGTGCGACACGGCACACCTTTGTCCCAAATCAACGAGAGCTACTGTATGCTGCCCTATCTATCCTGTATACCTTTGTTTTGTCGTCATTGAATAAACGTTATGAATGCGTAATGCTTATAGCAAAAGGTGTGCTTTGTTGTAGAAAATCCGAAGAGTAAAAAATTTGAAGCCCTGCCAACAAATCGCTCGGAACTTTGGCAGAATAAAGTGTGGCGCAAATTTGCGGTAGTTCGACATCCATTTGAGCGATTTTTATCGGCCTATGTGTTCGCGTGTCTAACTAACTATAATTTATGTCTTCAGTGCGGTGGAGGAAACCTGGGATGCTTGATTCACAGAAACTATCACTTGCTGAAGCAACTTTCCAAGTATATATTAACTGTTGTGAAGTTAGCACCGGTAGGAAATATGTAAATTTGGACGATTTCTGTTCAGTTTAGACCAGACATGTGCAGGAGGGGAAGTTCTGGGGGGGGTGAAGGGCGGCCGAAGGCCGCCGAAAAACCGGATTTTTCCGGTTTTTTACTGGAAAAATCCGGATTCTGGGGGGGTGAGGTACCCCTCTGGGGGGGGGTGAGCTCAGGTCTGGGGGGGGTGAAAACCCCCCCACCCCCCCCCCCCAAGCACATGTATGGTTTAGACAATTTAGACTTTCGTCTCTAGTAAGTTAACTAATAGTTGAGACATTTGCGATTGTATTGAGTTTGTCTTTTGTCGTGGGTGTAGATAAATTAAGTTGGGCTTTGTGTCTGTGGGAATGAAGTTCAAGTGCTATGATTCTGGATTTACGGATAGGTTTTTTGCTTGTTCATCCCAAAGTTGAATCGCTTTTTGGTATTCGTGTATTGTTTTGGCCTTGTTATGTACGAATTGCTTATTTGGAACAAGCATTGCGAGATGGATTCGTCGCCGTCTTCTTGATGAAGCCGTTCAGAAAAGGTTGCTCACAGAGGAAGATCTTGCAGAATTGGCCAATCCATGGAGTCAGCCAAAAGAAATGCTCAAAAATTACAAGCTTCCAAAGCAAAAAGTAACATCTTCATGTAAACAAGGTTAATGTGCCCAAAACGCAAAGCTCTGGATATGTTAAAGATGGTAATCAGCACAGCGGTCAGGTTTGCTATCGCTGCAAAAAGCCAAATCATAACCCCGATGCTTGCAGATTTAAAGAAGCTACCTGCCATCGAACGTGGTCACATAGCATCTGCATGCTTTCAACGTTCACAAAAAGCTACAATGACCTTTACTCGCCATGTTGGGACCGATTTTCAAAGTGACAGTAACAATTTTTCTGAACCCGACGATGAACCTATTTACTCTGTTCACTCTGTTTTTCCTCACAAGCCATATTGGGTCCACGTCAGACTGAACAATACCCTTATCGGTGTGGAGCTGGATACCTTTGATATCTTGGACCATTCGGACAGAAAAGTATCAGCACATTCCGTTGCAACACTGTTCTCTCCACTTACGTGGCTATAATGGAAACCCTCTTCCAGTGAAAGGTCAGGCTACCGTTACTGTGACCTATTTAAATCACAGCTTTCCTGACATGTAGGTAGTGATTGTTGATGCTAAAGGTCCTCCACTGCTTGGCAGAGATTGGCTCAGCAGACTAAGCTATGTAAATTGGTCATCCATCTTCAAGCTTTATGTGGAAAGCCCAAGTGCTAATACCAAGGTAAACGAGTTGATTGACAAAAAGATTTATTCAAGGATGAATTAAGCCAGTTTAAAGGACCTGGCACACATCTTAGTTTGAAAAGCAACGCAAGCCCTAAATTTTGTATAGCACGCCCTGTGCCTTTCTCTTTGAAAGGATTGATAACAGATTGATGTTAGCTTGAAGAGAGAAATTTCAGATGGCATATTCGAACCGTAACCTATTCGGAATGGGCGGCCCCCATCGTCCCTGTTCTAAAACCCGATGGTACCGTTCGAGTTTGCGCTAACTTCAAGATAGGTTTGAATCCTAACTTAGAAGTTGACGAATATCCACTACTCAGGCTGGAAGATTCCTTGCAACAGATTAACAAAGGTCTGCATTTTACAAAGCTGGATCTATCTAGAGCATATAACCAATTCCCCCTAGATCAAGAAAGTCAGCAAATGTGTGTCATGAACACCCTCTAATACAAACGACTACCTTTTGGATTTGCGTCTGCCCCCGCATTGTTCCAAAAACGAATGGATCAGATCCTCCAAGGGTGTGATGGAACAGGATGGTTCTTGGACGACATCGTCGTTACTGGGGAAACGGAAGAAGCTGATCTCCGAAATTTGGATAAAGTCTTCCAGCGACTACCGATCACGGAGTCCGGCAGGGATTAGCCAAATGTGAATTTTTCAGAGATGCTGTCAAGGTTCTGGGATTGACTCTTAGTGCACAGGGAATCAGTCCCGTCCAAAACAGGTTTCAAGGAATCCTTGATATCCCTGCTCCGGTGAATGTCAGCCAACTTCGCTCCTTTCTTGGTATGATTAATTATTATGCCAAATTTATTCCCAAACTGGCAACGATAACAGAACCCCTTTGTCAGCACATAAAGATAATCCTTGGAAGTGGTTAGATACAGAAAGTCGGCTTTCAAAACTTTGAAGTCTCATTTAATTTCAAAGAAACTTTTATGCCATTATGACCCAAAAATGCCTGTGGTCTTGGCCTGTGATGTGATGCGTCAAGTGTGGGGATAGGTGCTGTACTGTCTCATCGATTCCCGGATGGATCAGAAAAGATTATCTGTGCAGCATCAAAGACACTGGCAACATCAGAAAGAAAATATTCTCAAATAGAGAAAGAAAGCTTAGCCTTGGTTTTTTTGCGTAAAGAAGTCTAGTCAGTATCTGCTCGGAACAAGATTTCGTTCCACAAACCACTCACAAGTCACAAATTTATTTGGATCAAAATCACAGATCCCTGTTCATGCAGCAAACCGGCTGCAACGCTGGGCCATTGCTCTTAGCGGATTCAATTACGACACAGAGTTTAGAAAGTCTGAAGCACATGTCAACGCGGATGGATTATCTCGATTGCCGAGTCCGCATCACACTGCAGTTATCTGTGCCTATGTGCAGATATCTTGTGAAGTCCATCTACTCCTGGCCTCACAATTCGATGCTATACCAGTAACTTCCTAAACAGTTGCAGAGCACTCATCAAAGGACAAGACTTTAACAACACTTCGTTGCTACATAGAGAATGGTTACCCCAAAGACCGTAAAGAAGAAATTTTGCCTTTAGTAACCCGCAAGGAAGGACTTTCTTTAGAAAATGACTGCATTTTTTGGAATGAAAGAATTGTCATTCCAGTCTTTGCAGGCTCGAATCCTGAAAGACATTCATGCAGGTAATCCAGGAATAGTACGCATGAAATGTGTCGCACGTTCACTTGTATGGTGGCCGACGTTGGACAAAGATATCGAAGACTTGGTAAGAAGTTGCGAAGAATGCATCAGAACAAGGCCTTCACCATCTTTATCAAAAGTTCCTTGGCCATCAGCAAAGAAACCCTGGCTGAGTATTCACATTGATCTAGCAGGTCCGTTCCTATCCTATACTTGGTTGGTGGTTATGGATTCGCTGACCAAGTGGCCAGAAATAAGTGAACGGATGTAATTAACTCGAAACAAATCAGTCATCATTTAAGAGAGATTTTCATCCTGTTTGGAATACCAGAAACCATTGTGCCTGACAATGGTTCAGTGTTCACATCGTCCATGTTCCAAGAATTTTGTAAAAGAAACTGTATTCAGCAAGTGTTTTCTCCGCTTTACCATCCCTCTTCAAATGGTCAGGTTGAGCGTTTTATCCAGACGTTCAAACAAAGACTTAGATATACTCCGTCCTTCAAAATTGAAGAAACGATACAACAACTACTGTTTAGCTCCGAACTGCCCAACATTCCGCGACAAAGGTTTCTCCTGCAGAAGCAATGTTTGGCCGGAAACCTCGCACCAGACTATCGGTGATTAAATGTGGTGGTAGTTCTCCGTTTTTCAAGTGATTCAAGTAACCCATCTGTTTTGCGTTCTGGTGATTTGGTTTGGGTGAGAGATTATTTGGGAGAGAGGAAATGGATAAAAAGTGTCATCTCGGGGAAAAGGCAGTAACATGTACCTGGTTCAGGTTCAAATGGGAACATGGGTTCGCCATGCCAATCAGATTCGAAAACGGTCAGGGAGTGACTTTAGGAGTACGGAAATGGGAGACTTAGACGACGGCGCCTTTGCCGGCGCTTTCACGGATCCCAACTTTCCAACTGTCCCTTTGAACTTTGACCTGCAACCTTTGCCCCAAGTCAATCGGGACGCATCCCCAGTTCGACGTTCCATGCGGCAACGTTTTTGCCCTGTAGCGTTCCGTCCCGGTAGAGACAATTGGTTTTACCGTCCGGACTGAAAGCAGACAGCAAATTTAAAAGGAAGGAAAGAACTGTTATATATGAAATATTAGAAAACATTAGAAAATATGTACTCTAGAGATATGTTCTTGTAACTATATATCTGCTGATATAAATATAGTTTAGTTCAGCTAGATCTATAGATAGCCATACATAAAAGGCCTGAATTCTGTTTTCGGTTTATTATTGGGTTATACGATTTGATCAGTAATTATTATTACTTTAAACCCACCCCTAAATTACTTTAGTTAACCTCAACACATGATCAATCTAAGAGGTGATGTGTAGATACTCTGGCTTTAACACACTCATAAAAGTGAACCAGTAGTTTATACTGGAACTGGACCAGTAGACTTAACTACTAACGGTTCCAGTATCTTTATACTAATTCAACTAGTAGTTGAGGATAATTTGGTTAGTAGCAACTACTGGAAATGCTCCGGTACAAGTCCACTAGTATTATTAGTACACAACTACTAGAGGGTCCAGCAACAACGACTGGAACTCATAGTAGTTATCAAGTATGCTCAAAACTACTGGTTTGAACCAGTAACAATACTTGACCTGTCCAGTAATTACTAAATGTGCACAAAACTACTGGTTTGAACCAGTAACAACTAGTGACTCCTGCCTGGCCCAAGCAGTAGTTTGTGAAGGTGCTCTAAAGTAGTGGTTCAAACCAGTAACAACTACTGAAGTTCCCAGTCGCTAGGAGGGCATTTGGAGCAATTTGGTATTTACTGGAAACTCCAGTAGTATATAACTACTGAGTATATAGTTTTATGACTACTGGATAGCTTGCATAGTAAATGCTCCACAATCGCTGGAAAAAATTTGGTCATGTTTTTGCAAAAACTACATTTTTTATGATAACAGTTCACGGGATAGCTGTTGGAAAATTATTATGCCTTGGATAATCGGCCTCGACGAGACCTTCAAATCGGCACCCTTAGTAAGCTTTTACGGCTTGCGTAGCTCAAGAAATCGTGGATTATTTGATTTCTGCAAAATTGACAACTTTTCAAAGTCAAAATAAGAAAATCGGCTATATCTCACACTAGAAAAGAGCTAGAAACTTGCTTCCAAAAGCAAAAATGTAGAGCTCAACACGATCTTTCGAATGAATATAGTCATAGCTGTATAGCTGCTGCCAAATTTTCAAAAATTGGCGAAAACCGTCCTGAACGGAAATCTCGAAATTTTGAAGCGTGATTGCGCGGAGGGTGTTAGAACACCAAATGAACTTATTTTGGAAAGTTTCATCAAATGTCATCTTGCTTTGAGCCGTTAAGCAACAATATGTGCCCAAAAGGAATCACCACCTTAAATCCAGAGGCAGGTGCAAAGACAGCAGGGGTCTCCCAAAAGTTAAATGTTATTATGAACAGGTGCAATCGCAGCGGAATGCCATACTGTTAGTTTTTGTAGTTGGCTGTTCGTTAAATGTTACACGAGAATGTTGTTCCTTAAATGTTACAAGTTTTGCAATGTAGCAACTTGTCCCGTTATTCAACTTTCTGGTTGGCTCCCTCCCCAAATCGAAGCTTAGCTACAGTCCCGGTCAGAAATAGTGACCCTTTTTTCGCGAAAATTCGCAAATTCGCGAAGGCATTCGCGGGCTACTTGGAACAGATTCCTTCGCGAAGGCGCGAATGACTTCTCAGACAAGCCTTCGCGAAGGTTTTTGCAATTCCACTTTCCTGCTGTGAGGAAAGTGATAGGCACATGTTATAAACAGCTGAATTTATTCCGTAGCTTAGCTTTGCGCCTGGGCGTTCCGGCGTTTCTCTACTCATTCCAACGTAGTATATATACATTTCTTTGAAGCTATGTACTAAGCTAATAATATGCGTACCTTTGCAGTTTTGTCTTAAACATAAACACAGCTGTTATAGTGATGGAAATGAAGACTTAGTGCGTACATAAAAAAGTCGGGAGAAAATAAAGCAAATTGAATGACTGACCCCAGCGTGTGCTCGCGAATGGACGCGAAGGGTCACTCAGGTCAGCCTTCGCAAAAGTTGTCCATTCGCAGCTTCGAGAAGAAGCGAAGGGCATTCGCATTCGCGAAGTGCGAAGACACTATTTCTGGCCGGGACTGTAACTGATAAGCTCTGTCTTTAAACCTACAACAGAAGTTTTTCGCGTCAAAATGGGCAACTTTCACTTTTAAGCTTAGGCTAGCTCAATACGGAAAGCGAAGCTCATTCTTAGATTCTACGCTGCCAAAAACCCAATGGTGGAGCTTTGTCCCGTCGGAAATGGACAACTTTAACATTTAAGCTAAGGTAAGCTGTGGCTCCGGTCACGTACAGCATGGAGCTTAGTTAATATTCGAAAACTGGGCCCATATTTAAATTCTACATGGACGAAAACCCCTGTATAAAGTTTTCCAGGCGAAAATTGACAATTCTTAATTTTAAGCTAGGGTCAGCCCTGGTTCCGGTTCATGGGTCACATACAGCACGGAGCTTACATTGCAAAGGAAACCTAAGTTCATGTTGAAACTCTGCATGCCCAAAAACGCAGTCTACAAACTTTTCCCGGTGAAAATGGGCAATTTTTGATTTCTAAGCTCGGGTCAGCCATGGTTCCGGTCACGTACAGCACGGAGCTTAGGTAATAGGGGAAAACTAAGCTCATATTTGAACTCTACATGCCTGAAAACCCTATAGGTAAACTTTTCCCGCTTAAAATAGAGAATTTTCAAGTTTAAGCATGGGTCAGCCGTGGTTTCGATCTCTGAGAAGCTACAGCTGAGCCTCCGAGCCTCCGAGCCTCCCACCTCCCAGCCTCTTTACACTACCACCTCCGCCAGAGCCTCCCTGCCTCCGGGCGTATTTATGCCTCCGCCAGAGCCTTCCGGCCTCCGGGCCTCTTTACTCCCAGCCACCCACCCTAATGCTTTGCGCCTCCCGGCCTCCGGACCTATTTATACCTCCGCCAGAGCCTCCCGGCCTCCGGGCCTCTTTATACCTCCGCCAGAGCCTCCAGGCCTCCGGGCCTCTTTATACCTCCGCCAGAGCCTCCCGGCCTCCGGGCCTATTTATACCTCCGCCAGAGCCTCCCGGCCTCCGGGCCTCTTTATACCTCCGCCAGAGCCTCCCGGCCTCCGGGCCTCTTTATACCTCCGCCAGAGCCTCCCGGCCTCCGGGCCTCTTTACACCTCCGCCTGAGCCTCCCGGCCTCCGGGCCTCTTTATACCTCCGCCCGAGCCTACCGGCCTCCGGGCCTCTGTACACCGCCGCCAGAGCCTCCCGGCCTCCGGGCGTCTTGACGCCGCCGCCAGAGCCTCCCGGCCTCCGGGCCTCTTTACACCTCCGCCTGAGCCTCCCGGCCTCCGGGCCTCTTTACTCCCAGCCACCCCCCTAATGCTTTGCGCCTCCCGGCCTCCGGGCCTCTTTACACCTCCGCCAGAGCCTCCCGGCCTCCGGGCCTCTTTATACCTCCGCCAGAGCCTCCCGGCCTCCGGTCCTATTTATACCTCCGCCAGAGCCTCCCGGCCTCCGGGCCTCTTGACTCCCAGCCACCCCCCTAATGCTTTGCGCCTCCCGGCCTCCGGGCCTATTTATACCTCCGCCAGAGCCTCCCGGCCTCCGGGCCTCTTTATACCTCCGCCAGAGCCTCCCGGCCTCCGGGCCTCTTTATACCTCCGCCAGAGCCTCCCGGCCTCCGGGCCTATTTATACCTCCGCCAGAGCCTCCCGGCCTCCGGGCCTCTTTATACCTCCGCCAGAGTCTCCCGGCCTCCGGGCCTCTTTATACCTCCGCCAGAGCCTCCCGGCCTCCGGGCCTCTTTATACCTCCGCCAGAGCCTCCCGGCCTCCGGGCCTATTGATACCTCCGCCAGTGCCTCCCGGCCTCCGGGCCTCTTTATACCTCCGCCAGAGCCTCCCGAGCCTCCCGGCCTCCAGGCCTCTTTGCGCCTTCCGGCCTCCGGGCCTCTTTATACCTCCGCCAGAGCCTCCCGGCCTCCGGGCCTCTTTACTCCCAGCCACCCCCCTAATGCTTTGCGCCTCCCGGCCTCCGGGCCTCTTTACACCTCCGCCAGAGCCTCCCGGCCTCCCGGCCTCTTTACACCACCGCCAGAGCCTCCCGGCCTCCGGGCCTCTTTACCCCCAACCACCCCCTAATGCTTTGCGCCTCCCCGCCTCCGGGCCTCTTTACACCTCCGCCAGAGCCTCCCGGCCTCCAGGCCTCTTTACACCTCCGCCAGAGCCTCCCGGCCTCCGGGCCCCTTTGCGCCTCCCGGCCTCCGGGCCTCTTTACGCCACCACCTCCGCCAGAGCCTCCCGAGCCTCCCGGCCCCTTTGCGCCTCCCGGCCTCCGGGCCTCTTTACACCTCCGCCAGAGCCTCCCGGCCTCCGGGCCTCTTTATACCTCCGCCAGAGCCTCCCGAGCCTCCCGGCCTCCCGGCCTCTTTGCGCCTTCCGGCCTCCGGGCCTCTTTACACCTAAGCCAGAGCCTCCCGGCCTCCGGGCCTCTTTGCGCCTCCCGGCCTCCGGGCCTCTTTATACCTCCGCCTGAGCCTCCCGGCCTCCGGGCCTCTTTATACCTCCGCCAGAGCCTCCCGGCCTCCGTGCCTCTTTACTCCCAGCCACCCCCCTAATGCTTTGCGCCTCCCGGCCTCCGGGCCTCGTTACACCTCTGCCAGAGCCTCCCGGCCTCCGGGCCTCTTTATACCTCCGCCAGAGCCTCCCGGCCTCTTTACGCCACCACCTCCGCCAGAGCCTCCCGAGCCTCCCGGCCCCTTTGCGCCTCCCGGCCTCCGGGCCTCTTTACACCTCCGCCAGAGCCTCCCGGCCTCCGGGCCTCTTTATACCTCCGCCAGAGCCTCCCGGCCTCCGGGCCTATTTATACCTCCGCCAGAGCCTCCCGGCCTCCGGGCCTCTTTACACCTCTGCCAGAGCCTCCCGGCCTCCGGGCCTCTTTATACCTCCGCCAGAGCCTCCCGGCCTCTTTACGCCACCACCTCCGCCAGAGCCTCCCGAGCCTCCCGGCCCCTTTGCGCCTCCCGGCCTCCGGGCCTCTTTACACCTCCGCCAGAGCCTCCCGGCCTCCGGGCCTCCTGGCCTCTTTACACCACCACCTCCGCCACGAACTACATCTCGTGCGGACCTATTACTACTACTCTTGGTGTTAGCGTATCTGTCGCATGAGTCGGTCGGGCCGATTGGCCAATTTGTGTATTATTGCCATTTACCGTGTTTCGCTACTAAAATCGTAAGTTGTTTATAAAAAAATCATGTCCTCTTACTTGCTTTAGCTTAGAGCTATTAAAAGCACTTTACATGCTAAGGCTAATTGAACAAGTGACAGGGCCACTGTCCGGTCTGCTGAATTCAAAGTGTGAAGTTTTGCGATTTCTCAAAAACGATTTTTGGCGATTTATTAAAAAAGTTAATATCTTTAGAACCTGAAAAATTAGGAGAATCATTTAAAACACTTTTTGTTTAAGTTTGAAGACTTTTAAAGTCTCCTATTGTGTAGGTGCAATTCGCAATAAAAGGTTAAGTCAACCTAACTAAACCTTCCCTAGAAAAGCAAGTAAGAGGCCATTATTTATTATAAACAATTTACGATTTCAGTAGCGAAACACGGTAAATGGCAATAATACACAAATTGGTCAATCGGCCCGACCGACTCATACGACAGATACACTAACACTGACTACTTAACCATAGTTAGCTAATGGTTGCTGTTTATGACTCATGGTTAATGCCAGAGTATCTACGCGTAAGCTTAAGGCGGTGATTCCTTTTAGAGACATCAACTTTGAACCGTTATTACTCATCTATTACTTGGCGCTAAGAAGCCGTTTTAATATCAAAATGGAGCTTAACATTTTTTCTCTTTAATGAATACAACGTATTAATTTTAGATTTTGAAAAACATTTAGCGGATTTTGAAGAAATGTAATTTTTCAGATTTTTTTGCAGACTGAAGTAAATTTTTTCGAGAGACATTGATCATATCATTCGATACCTCAATCCAACTCAAAATCAACTCAAAATCACTTGGGAGTTGGGACCCTTGTTTAGTTGTTATGAAACAGCTCATCGTAACGGAGAAATTTGCTAAAATGTTTCGCAACCTGGTTTCTGCCTACTTTTCCGAACTTAAGGGGGGTCCGTTTTTGGTCGATTTTTCGACCATCTCCGATTTTGCATATTTTCGCGTATTTTGTCGTCCGATTGGTATATTTTAACGAGTTTTTGAAATTCAAGTCGGATCTCTTACGGTTAGAGAGTAATTTCACTTAAAAGTTGATGTCAGCATGTGTTAAACATAGGAAATTGAAAAAGTAGTGATTTTTTCGTGCGCCAGAGAAATCTCGCAAACGGCAAAACGGAACAGTTCAACGTCCAGTTTATATTACAAATACGATCAAGAAGGGTGATTTTTAGGAAGCGGAATTTTTATATAGGCCTTCAAAATTTTTCATTAATTTTTGAAGTTAGAGAACAGCCAAATGTGACTGTTTTGCAACGTTAAAATTGGGGGTCAGCAACTTTGGTGAAGTATTCTGAGAGCTGTAAGGTCTAATATTCTAATTCTACTTCCTACAAATCACAGCTTATGGCAAGACATTTCGAACAATACCAATGGATTCTAGTTAGCTCTGTCCGATTTCGAGATTTCTCAGGCGCAGAATTCTGAATTTTCAGCAAAATTTCGGAAATTCGTGTTTTTTGGCAAATAACATAAGGCTATGGCAACACAGACCTATTAAATGTTAGACTATTTATTTGCGTACCATTCTTGATGACTTTAGGTCGAGTTTGGATACAATTGGTGCAGGTTAGTAAAACAACTCAAACGGCTTAGCATAAAGAGCTTAAAAATTCCTTTTCATAAATAATCAGTTTAAGCGGCTTAGGCAGCTTACGGCTTAGCTAAATTAAAGCCGTTTAAGGGGGGGTCCATTTTGGGCGGTTTTTTACCATTTCCGAATTCGCTAATTTTCACATATTCCGTTGTTCGATTGGTGTATTTTAAAGAGTTTTTGAAAGTAAAGTCGGATCTCTTACGGTTAAGGCCGGTTCACAGGTTGTCGCTTGTTGCATGTCGCGTGTCGCATGTCGTATGTCGCATGTCGCGTAGGATTTGTAGTATGTCGCATGTCACTTGTCGCAAGGACTGATGTGTTCACAGGCTGATGTCCTGTCGCAGGATATTTCAGTGCAACCCTAGCTAGAGCCAATATTTCATAGGCTAGAGGCACGCGACACGCGACAAAAGCTAAAACATTTTCAACTCCTTACGACACGCGACAATTTGTCGCACGGCACTTTTGTCGCAACAAGCTATGAACCTGCGAACACTGTCAAGACAAGCGACACACGACTGAGCCTGTGAACCGGCCTTTAGCGAGGAATTTCACTTCAAAGTTGATGTCAGCATGTGTGGTGTTTGTACGGAAACTTTTTACAGCACATAGGAAACGGAAAAATGGTGATTTTTTCCGTGCGCCAGAGAAGTTTAACGTCCAGTTAATGTTACAAATACGATGAAGAAGGGTGATTTGTAGGAAGCGGAATTTTAATTTAGGCCTTCAACATTTTTTAATTAATTTTTGAAGCTTGAGAACAGTCAAATTTGACTGTTTTGCAATGTTGAAATTGGGGGTCAGCAACTTTGATGAAATATCCTGAAAGCTGTAAGGGCTAACTAAAAATTCTACTTCCTACAAATCACAGCTTAGGACAAGACATTTTGAACGATACCAATTGATCCTGGTTAGCTCTGCCCAATTTCGCGAGTTCGCTGGCGCAGAATTCTGAATTTTTAGCAAAATTTCGGGAAATTCGTGTTTTTTGGCAAATAACATAAGACTATGGCAATACTGACCTATTAAATGTTAGACTATCTATTTGCGTACCATTCTTGATGACTTTAGGTCGAGTTTGGATACAATTGGTGCAGGTTAGTACACCCAGTTGGTCCCTGGGGTCAAATATGAAGGTCTCACAACCATGATCTTAAAAATAGCGATTTTTCAGATTTTTCGAAATACGTTAAATTTGATATCAATTGAAACATCTCATTGTCGGGAACATTTTTTCTTCTTGGAGCATAGCCCGCAAATGCGCTAAATTCAAGTTATCGGCCGTTAAATGATTGTCGTGGACAAAGCTTTCCGGCACCGGTGCTACTTCCTAAAATCACTAAATAAAGCCATAAAGTATACTTTCCCCAGTAAAAGCCACCCTAAATCCTTTACTTACATCAGTTATCAAACATATAACCGAGCAAAGCTCCATTCTCAGGATGTTCAGGTGTAAAGGGTTTTTATTTGCTACGGCACCGTCGTTTTTACCCATTTTCAAATTGCCTGCAATTAATAGCCGGCTACTCGCTAAGTATTGAACAAAACTACTCAAAATTGAAATTCGATTTGCAGGACATGTGTGTGACAATATTTCGTGTGAAAATGAGCAAAATCCGTTGTCATAAAATTTTTCTTTGTGGAATTGTCTTAAGGTGCTGGTGTAATGTGGGTAATAACGTCCCCGTTATCACCCCCCTTCCAAGTCCTTTCCTATTTCCCACTTTTGCTATTTTTCCTAAAACTCCCCCAAAATCCCCCAAATTCCCCGTGAATATTGTAATTTTATAATTATTGGGAAGTCCGATAATTATGTATTATTTTGCGTGTAAACCCCTCCCCTAAATACTGTGCAGTGCTAACTTTATGCTCACTTCTTGAAAATTATTTAAAACCATTTATTTTTGAGCGTAAACTTAACATTGCACATATTTCCCTTTCTTGTTGGCTTAGCGAAGATAGACCCTCCCGTTCCCAACGCATGACAAAATTCTCCTTGAATGATTACATCACCCTTTCGTCAGTTGGGAGTTTTGATAGTTACAGAGCGGTCGGTTCATTTGAGATCGGGGCCCCCACCCCCATTTTTCTACACCTAAAGAGTGAGTTTACGTCTTTGTCCTTTTTCCCTTTAAAAATCCTTTTAACTTACTTCCTAATCGCTTTTTGTGTTCTAACCCCCCCTTTCTTTACTTACTCTTAATTTATTCCTAACTCCTCTCCCCCTTTTTCCTTTCCCACCTAACTAGCGGGGTTGTCCCCGTTTCCCTTCCCGGGGTCTAACTTCCTTTAGCTAACTTCCCCTCCCCCTATTTTGTTGTATCTATTGTTGCGCCCTATTTGTTGCTGGTCCCCCTTACCTTTGTCTCTGTTCCCTTTGTGCCCCTTATTTCTGTTATTGTGCCGGAAGTCCGCTGTACCTTGTCTGTCTTGTCCGGATACCGCCGGACGGACCCTCCTGTCGTAACCTTGACCCTTACTGACCCATTAAACTGCCAGTTGTCTTGTTATTTAACCTTTTTATTATTAATTTTACTAGGTCCTGATCTCTTAATTAGCTAGGTAGAGCCCTGGGACTAGCCCGGAGCTGACTTAGAATTGAGCCTATTTTTGTGTGTGCGTGTGTCCCCCGAATCTTACTAGGCGCCCCGTTGGCGTCCCCCCAAAACTTACCCGTTCTCCCCTTGGCGAGGCAAGTCGGTGGTAGAGAGCCGCCTGGACTAAATATCTCCACCCGCAGTTCGCAGGTCAGCGTCTTGCGCACAGTTCCACTTGTAAAATTGGGGCGTGAGCTCAGTGGTTAAAATCCCTAGCTCCCCCATATTTTACATTAGGCTGCCAGCTCTAGGCTCTCTCTTTTTAATTTTTTTCCCCCTTGAAATATTTTTCCTATTTTTCCCTCCCCCCTAAATTAATTTTTCTAGCCCCCCCTTAGCCCAAAAATTATTTTTGGAACCCTACATAAATTTCCCCCCCTCCCTATTGTACTTACCTTTGACTGGATCCGCCGGTCTGATATACCCATCCCCCCCGTGTGGATTCACAAAGGTCTGCAATTGACGTCATTTCCAATTGCAAACCTTTGTGTTAACTTTTTTGGCCCACCCCCGCACCGCTTGAGTCCTTATCAGGCGCCTGACTTTGCTTGGGTCCTTTGAAGGCCCGCCCACGCATCGCTTAAAGTCCCAGTCAGACGCCTGACTTCCTGTCAATCCCCCGTGAATTTTATTAGTCCCGTTTTCCTTTCTGCGGACGAGTGGTGTGTTTATTTTATTCTCGTGCCTAATTTCGTGTCGTGTTATTTTTTCCTACCTGTTTGAAATTTTTTTTTATTATAGTTGGGCAGACCAACTTCACCCCTAGATTATCACCAGGACCACGCCAGGTGATAATCTATTCCCATTATACCAGCAACGCCCTACCCGCCCTAAATTTATCCCAATTTGCCCCTCCTTACCCCGAAAATTTTTGGGAGGGAAATATAAAATTTTGTAAAATTTGGTCAGATTCCAGGACCCGCCCAGGAATCTAACCTGAATTTTGGCCCTTGTCAGCCCCAACTGGTGGACTGCTTCTTACCCCTTGGACGGATTCCCCGAAAATCCAGGTCGATTCGGAGATTGATCCAACCCCCGAATTTTGGCCTGAAATACGTACGTACTATTGGAGTTTCGTTCCCTTGGCCTGGAAACCCCTTACCTGTCCTAGTTATATACGTATATCGCCCAAAAAGCCCCTATCGTCCCCAAGTGCTGCCCAAATTTTGATATACGTATATAACTAACTTGGTAAGTTGTTTTGTTTTTTCTTGTGTTTTGTTAATAATGGATAATCACCTCCCTGACGATGACCCCTTTGACAGTAAACCCAGAGTGGCCCGATCTCCTGACCCTCCCCCTCCTGACCTTGGGGCCGTGGGCGGAAGTTCTGGGCAGCACGGATCTTCCGTTCACATCCGCCTCGAGTCAGGACTGAGTCCCGAGGACGATCTACACCCCTCGTCGGACTCCCCCCAGGACGGAGGTAGAGGAGGCCCCTCCCGTCATGATTCCACGGTCCATCTGGACGGTTCCGACCCCAGTGAAGAAGATAAATTGCGTACCCGAGGCCAGTGGAAAAAATACCAAGAGCAGCTGGCCCGGCTGATCGGCGACGCCCCTAACCCTAAAAACCCCATTTTTGATCGTCTCACTGATTCGGGCCCCGCCCAATCACGAGTGAGAAAATCCATGCCCACCCTTACCCGACCCAGAGCTACCTCGGAGGGAGCTCAAAAATCCCAAAATCGCCGGTCTAGCCAGCACTGGGGCCTGGCCTCCCCCTCATCCGGCTTGATGTGGGACAAGTCGGGTGACCTACGGAACCGTCAGAATTATGATGGGGAATTATGACGCACAGGCGCCCAACCCACGACCTGAACCTACCCCACCCCATCCGGAGGGAGCTTCGAGGCAGCCTCGAGACTCTCCCGCTCAGCACGGGGTAGCACCGGCTGAGGGCCCCGAAATTGAATACCTTGACCCCTCTGCCGGGCCTACTTTCACAGTGGGCCCATGCCCTCCCAATAGCCATCATGCTCAGCGTGTGTTCTATCGGGACACAGCTGACGATGCCACCTTTTATGCCCAACAATTTGCCTATGCGGCATTAAATGGTTCAGCGTCCGCCGGGACCCAGTTTTATGACGCAGCTCATAACTTGGGTCAAGCCCTTTCCCGTCTCCCTCCCGGCGCGAGCCAACTCCCCCAGGAATATCGGAACGCTGACCCCATCCCAACTGGCCCCCGATGCCGGATAATCGCCACGATGGGTGATTTCTTCTTCTACTTCCCAGAAATGACCCATATGATGGCCAATAGCTATGCAGTGGCCCTCGACGTGGAGGGAGGCAATGACTGGCAGTTTGGCCTTCCCCAGGAATATACCGTTAATATCCTCCAGTTGATGGGACCAGTCCACGCCCCCCACCTACAAGACCAGACAATGTATGTCATCCTGGTCAGTTTCATCCTTACCCAACTGGAGGATTATTTCCCATTTCTTACCCTCCTTGTCAATTTACTGTCATTTCACCCCATGACCCGCCTGATTACCCATGGAGCTCCAGGTGACGCCCGGCGCCTGTCAGGGTGCCTGGGCATACCCCACCTGGACATGAATATGGTGGAGCTGCAAGAGTTTCTCGAGTGGGTAGCACGCTTGAGACGAGCCGCAGCTCCCCAAAACCCTCAAGTGGCCCGCGAAATGCCTACCTGGGCCAGCCAGGCTACCGACCGGGCAGGCTATTTGCGCGGACCACCGTCCCACCTATCCCGTCTAACGTCGGAGTACCGCCTCCCCAACCCTAAGGAGCATACCTGCTGCACCCAAGGTATGGATCCCCTCCCTCACATTCAAGACATCGTGTATGCGGCATATGATGTCTATACCCACGCTACCCTGGCTCACCGGGCAGCCCGGCAAGTAAACATCCATGACCTTCAACTTGCCCTTCAATTGTCCTCAATTGACGTTGCCTATGGTCCCCGTGGAGCCCAAGACGTCCAACAGCACCGTCGTCTTGGAGCCGGCCCTATGACCCGCGCCCTAGAATTTACAGCCCTTGATACCCGTCCGTCTCGACGTCAACGCCGGGAACAGGAGGCCATCTATGAGGAGGTCATGTTCGTCGGCCCCGTTGAAGTACCAGCCCCTGGTCCGTCCCCCCTTTGGTCACTCAGTTTTGACCTTGACCCCCCTGTCCAATATCCACACGTTCTTCGCGGGGCAGTGTTCTGGCCTCTTGTCCAGTTCATCTGTGAATGGTCTCAGTGGCACTACCCCCAACGCCCGTGGGTCGACATTGACTGGCGACGGGTGACGGATGCCCGTCATGGCCGACCCCACCCCAGGGACCCATCCAACCGCCACCCTCGACAGCAAACCCCGCCTCCCCTCCCTGCCCAAGTACGAAACCGCCAACGCTCCCTAGAGCGCAGCGATACTTCCGGCAGTGCTCAATCCGGCGCGAGCGCTGCCTCCGGTTCCAGTCGTGCTCAGGCCGCGAGCACGCCCCCTCCCCCACCCCCGCCCCAACCCAGACCACGGCCAAAGTCCCCGCCTCCTCCCCAGCAGCAGACCCAGAGAAGAACGTCTGCCCACCCCCAATCCCTAATTGAAGTGCCACAGAGACGTAGTGCTTCCAGACACCCTAGAGCTAGCGGTGGTCCTGCTCCCACACCGCTTATTCCTCCCAGTGGTGAATGGTTGCCCCCACCCCCTCAGTTATCCGGATCAGCATCCGGCCGATCTGGAACCCGCCAGACGACCGAGGCCGCTTCGGGGCGCCGTTCGGCGGCCTCGTCCACTTCTATTGAGATTATAGCTGAAGTACAGCGGCCTACTCAAGCCGCTACCCTTGAGGCTCAGCTGGCGGCGGCCCAGCGAGGGGTAGCCCCTCCTGCGTCAACTGAGCACCGTTCCCGATCGACCACACGGAAATCCACCCATCAAGCTCGTCAGGCTTCGCGGTCCCGTCCGCGCCCTGCTGAGACTCCCCGTGATCTGCCGACGTTCCCTTGGGCCACGGCTGTCCCCACACCCTCGTCCCGCTCCTCACAGAGAGCGTCTAGTACTAGACGCCAGACGCCTCAACCACAAGAATCCCAATACCTCCTCCCAGCACAAGCGACCCCTGGGGTAGCCCCGGGGCGAACTAGCCGTGCTGGCTCCGACCTCAACAGATCGTCCGGTGCCGCTTCGGTTGGGTCCGAAGACCTGGCCTCTAACCTGGAACGAGCTCTGGCTATGGCCACTACCCCCCAGGTCGAGATGGAATACTATTATGGCCCTCTCGACACGGACATCCCCCTCCAACCGCCGGCACCGGGATACCCCCCGTTTGCCCATTATCCCCACTTGGTGGCCCAAGAGGTTACGATACCCGCGAGCCCGCCCACTGCCACTACTGCACACTCCCTTCCAGCGGAACAGGCTCAGCCTACCGTTGCGATTGGGCGCCTCCTTACGGCCCCGACCGCAGCCCCGACCGCCCAAGCCCCTAGTCCTCTGATAGCCAGTGTCCAGCCCATTAATGCCCGCGCTGTGATGCCAGGCGCGGATGAGCTGGACCTGCTGGCCATCGACTCCGAAATCTATGATGAGCTTCCGGAAAATACCCTCCCTATGTTTGAACATTTCATCCGTTATCTCCTGGATGATAGGACCGACGGTTATACCGGTCCTTCACGCTACCTCTTTGCCCCGTCCCATATCTACCATACAGCCCCCCGCCCGGCTACTGCTGCCGTGCGATTGGCTGGCCCCGATAACCGACCCCAATACTTTGTTGATGAACGTATTGGTGTCCTTAGCCGGGGTATGGTAGATGCCCTTCAGCAAGCTGGGACCGACCAGCTACGCCTATACTTAGTCGCCCCCGCCCTAGACCGACGATCCCCCAATTTTGACCCGTCAGCCTTTGTTCATGCCGCTCGTGCCGGGCAGCCCGTGCACTGGCAAGTTCAAAGAGCTATCCAACCCTCCGAGTCCCTTTCCTGGCCTGAGGCGACTATGATGTGGCGGGCTGATGATGGCCGCGTGCGGGCTAGTCCGCTGTACATCGTGGCGACCCTTAATACCCTCCACCCCGGTGACGAGTATTTTAGTACTATCACCATCCCAGCCGAACTTTCAGGAGAGGAGATCACGGCCCGGGAGCAACGGCGCCGTGATTTCCAAACCCGTAACGTTGCCCCAGGACCGGAACTTGATCAGGCAGGTCTGATCGTCCAACCCCCGCGTTACCGCGGCATCCCCTATAATACAGTTGCTGGCCGTTTCGCCTTTGAACAGGATAATGCAGTAGCGGCAGCGGTTCGGGGCCCGTCCCAACCGCTCGCCCCACCCCAACTACCCGCTCCGTCTCAGCCGCTTGCCCCTTCCCAACCGCAACCCGAGCACCCGGTTGCTGCTCCTGCCCCTCGACACTTTGGCCCATTCCCGGTGCGACCGGTTACAGCTGGCCGCCCTACTCAACCAACCTCGCAGCCTGACCGAGCTCCCGCGTCAGAACCCCAACTAATGGATACCTCTAGCCCCCAGTTGATCGCACCGTCAACTGGACCTGGTTCACAGCCCCCACCCTCGAAGCGGCTGCAAACACAACAGCCGTCGCAACCACCTATGGCTCCGCAGCGGGCGATCCCCCCATCCCTGCTCAGCTTGACGGTAGCCAAACCAACCCCGGCCCCAACCCAGCGACCAACGTCTGCGTCCGTCGCTCGCTCGGACTCGTCGAAAAAGCGACGGCGCAGTGGTTCCCGGCATCGTGCTGTGGCTCAGGCCGCGGCCGACGCTTTTCCCCGTACCCGACAAATGTCGATTGGCCATTACTATGGTCCCCAGAGCCCAGGCCCAATGGAGTCCCCGTCTAGTCGGCCTTCTAGCCGGACACCCTCCGAACCTACCCTCGTTGCCAGTGACGACGACGCGAGCCAACCTCGACCCCGCGCCTCCTCGTCTTCCAAGCCGACGAAAGAGCCGGTGCCTGGCGTTCCGTTGACCCGCGAGGAAGCGGAACAATTCCTGTCTACCATCTCGCGGGACAATTTCCCATCTTATCGGGAACTCCTTCATGCCCACCATGTCCTCCGGACCGCGGAACGCTACGGCCGCACTGCTTTTTCTCGGTTGGGAGCCAACACCCAACCCACCTACCCTCCTTTTGCCCCGACAGTACCTACGGCTGACATGATAGCTCACCTAGCCCCTGTCTCCCCCCCTTGTGTGTATTACCAGGATTTTGGCAACCAATGGAATGTCGCCCGGTTGCCTACTCCTGCCACCGGCTATCATGAGACGGTCCATCCCGTCCTTAACTCCCTCCGTCAAGTGGCTCGCGCATGGTTCGCGGAAATCGCCGTGACCTGTGCAGAGTTGCCACCCGACTTCGCACAGCAACTCCACCAACGAATGAGAGACATGTTCCCGGTCATTACGTCCTTTTTCACCGTACAGGTCCACGCCAGCCCGGTGGACCCCCGGTTGTTCCGTGCGACCTGGACTTTCGCTCCCCTCCCAGTCCTTGGTTCCTATGGCCCTTATCCCGAGGTGACCGTCTTTCATGACTCCACGTCCCGTACCCACGCCCACGCCCAATGTCTCAAGGAATGTCTCCCTGAGATTACCCCTTATACCCATCTGTTTAACCGAGCGGATAGCCGGTTTCTTCGTTCCGTGTGGCTGGAAGCGTATAGACAGATGGAACGCCAAGCGGCCATGGCTGACGCTCATCTCCATTGGTACCAACCCGGCGTCGAGGGGGTCCTCGACGTCCCCAGTTCCCATTTCGCCCACCCGTATTTTCGTTATAAGGCTCGCCTATCCTTTGTCCACCGCCCCGAACGAGGTATCCATATCCCAAATTCCCCGGACCTCTACCCTACCGGCGAGCACGGTTATCAGACCCGCAAATCGGACTATGTGAAGCGGGATGATGCCGTGCAGTATATCCGTAACCACCCCCAGACCCCAGGGGCTGTGGTTAAAACCCAAGTGTCCCAGATGTTAAACTCGTCCCCAGAGTCCCTGAAGGCCAACTGGGCAGGTGGCCTCAACATCCGAGCTATGGTCCGCATAGCTTTCGAGCTCCTCTACGAGAATCCGTCCGTCCAGGAGTACCTCGTCACCTATCCCACCCACCTTTTTGCGGAGTCCTCCGATGACCCTCTCTGGGGTACTGGAGTCCTAGCCCCCCTCATCGACGGCCAACCTGCCGCATCCATTAACGAAATGGACCCAGAGGTTTATCCTGACCTCTATGACCCCGCCGTATGGACCGGCCATAATGTCGCCGGACGGATCTGGCTGGAAGTCCTCCTCTGGTTCCTCCAAGGCGGTCTAGACGACTTCTTCCTAGACCCCAAGACCCGCGAACCCCTGACCCAAGCCCAATTCTCCGCCTTCCAGGACATCCTCCGACAGCGAATCCGAGCCATGGCGGAGCGCCGCCGTCGTGGCCAATCCCATCCACCATTCTTCGATGATCGCAACCCTCCGGCCGGCATCCGGGCGGCCCCCCTCGTTATGAGCATCAACCGGCATAGCATTTTCATGGCCGGTACCCACCCGAACCCCCGGTCCGACGATGTATACTGCCCGGTGGCAGGTCTAACCCATTACAATCCTGCCTTTCCCCAATTGGCGAACGAACCCCTCCCGATCGATCCTCGCTCCCCGGTCCTCCGCGGCTGGTAGGCCGACCTCTCCCCCGCCCATCGTGCCCCGCCCCTCCGTCCCTCCTGCCCTTCCATCCCTCCTTCCTTTCCACCCCATCCCTCCAACTAACATTTTACCCTCCCTTCTGGCGAATTTTTAACCAACACCGTTGGACATTTGTGGCTATCCATGACCCGTCCCTCCCCTGGTCCTGCCCGTCGACAGCTTTCCCTATGGATGTGGTATGATCCCCTACAGTCCCCACATGGCGCACCCTAAACGTCTTTCCATCCCTGGATCGTGGTCCCCATTTTCTGGATTTTATCATCATAATTCTATTATGTTCTTATTGGATTTATGGCGTCAACTTCTATTTTGCCAGTGCTCTATGGACACTGTTATGGTCCCTGTCCCCATGGCTGAACTATGATGGGCTTCCTCCATTTTCCCCTCCCGACCCTCCAGCTCTGAACCAACTACTACAAGAAGAATAATTTTGGTGGATATGTGGAACTCTATATAAAAAATTTGTTACTTGGTATAATTTTTTATATTTCATAGTCTATTTTTCTTGTCATGTATAGCATAATATGTCTTGTTCGGTGCTTTAATATTTTAAAAATTGTTTCCATTTTACATTCCAAAAGAAATTACATTTAACATTTTAAATTCACTGGATTTCTTTTAAAACTAACACTCCTGGAATCTATTTTTAAACTAACATTTTATTTTCTGGAATTTCCAAAAACATTATATTTTCTAACCTAAAATTATTACGTATGTATTTACTGCCATTTTGTTTGCTCAGTATTATATTTTGTTGCCTTAAATCATTACGTGTATTTTTGTGATTCTGTATTTGTTTTTCTTTTCTTGTTTTTGTGCTTTAATCAAACCAAAAATCCCTTTTTAAGCTCAACCAAATCCTTTTTTCCCGTCTTTTTCCCCTTTACCTTCTACCTAAACGAAAGCGCCTCTTTTTGAGAGATTAATTGACAAAACTCCCACCCTCCCTTTCTTGCCACTTTCTTTTGATTCTTTGTGGGGTAGTCCATATATTGTGCCAGTTTTGTTTTCCTCCCCCAGTCTGAACAAAGTAGGGCCGCTAGGGTCTTTTTCCCCTGACTGTCGCGAAGTAGGTCAATTTGCGCAGAGGGGCAAATTTACGTCTCGGACGTAGAAACCTTTCTGTCTTGAATCCCTTTCCCTTTTCCTTCCCTCCTTTTTACGGTAAAACATACCGTCGGGTATTGGCTTGTATGTCTGTTTTTCTGTGTGAATGCGTGTGTGAATGTATCGTAGGCCCTAACGGGCATGACGAAGCGTAAATGTGGCCTGTATGTATGGGTGCCAATAACCCTTTTCTAGTCCCTTTTGCGAAATTTTCCCACCTCTCCCCATCAAAAATACGTCCGAGACCGCCTTTGAGCCTAGGGTTCGATCGCGTAGCCTAGGTGACTCCCTTCCCCCCTTCCCCCCTTAGGGCGCTCGTATAGGTTGCTGGGGTAGTCCCACCGTACCTGAGATAGCCCTATGAAGCTGGCATGATATATGACCGGAACCTTGGTGGGTAGTGGCATTCCCTTCTCCCTTCCCTATTCTAATCTCTCAAAAAGTATAATGCTTTAATAAATTCGAAGCTATTCCCCATCCCAGGCCCCTACTTTTGAGCTTATTTTGATTCTACTTACATATATTCATATTTGTTTTTGTTACTGACTTTATATATATCATTGACAACTGTGCACCCCGTCCCTTAAAAACTCCTTTTTCCTTTTTCCTTTTCCTCTGGCACTCGTCGGGGCTCGTGCTTTAAGCCCTGGGGAGATGTAATGTGGGTAATAACGTCCCCGTTATCACCCCCCTTCCAAGTCCTTTCCTATTTCCCACTTTCGCTATTTTTCCTAAAACTCCCCCAAAATCCCCCAAATTCCCCGTGAATATTGTAATTTTATAATTGTTGGGAAGTCCGATAATTATGTATTATTTTGCGTGTAAACCCCTCCCCTAAATACTGTGCAGTGCTAACTTTATGCTCACCTTTTGAAAATTACTAAAAATTACTTAGTTTGGAGCGTAAACTTAACATTGCACATTCCCATTTCTTGTTGGCTTAGCGAAGATAGACCCTCCCGTTCCCAACGCATATCAAAATTCTCCTTGAATGATTACATCACCTTTTCGTCAGTTGGGAGTTTTGATAGTTACAGAGCGGTCGGTTCATTTGAGATCGGGGCCCCCACCCCCATTTTTCTACACCTAAAGAGTGAGTTTACGTCTTTGTCCTTTTTCCCTTTAAAAATCCTTTTAACTTACTTCCTAATCGCTTTTCGTGTTCTAACCCACCTTTATTTACTTTCTCTTAATTTATTCCTAACTCCTCTACCCCTTTTTGTTTTCCCACCTAACTAGCGGGGTTGCCCCGTTTCCCTTCCCCCGGGTCTAACTTCCTTTAGCTAACTTCCCCTCCCCCTATTTTATTGTATCTATTGTTGCGCCCTATTTGTTGCTGGTCCCCCTTCCTTTGTCTCTGTTCCCTTTGTGCCCCTTATTTCTGTTATTGTGCGGGAAGTCCGCTGTACCTTGTCTGTCTTGTCCGGATACCGCCGGACGGACCCTCCTGTAGTAACCTTGTCCCTTACTTGACCCATTAAACTGCCAGTTGTCTTGTTATTTAACCTTTTTATTATTAATTTTACTAGGTCTGATCTCTTAATTAGCTAGGTAGAGCTCTGGGACTAGCCCGGAGCTGACTTATAACTGAGTTTATTTTTGTGTGTGTGTTCCCCCGTTTGCTAGGCGCCCCGTTGGCGTCCCCAAAACTTACCCTTCCCCCTTGGCGAGGCAAGTCGGTGGTAGAGAGCCGCCTGGACTAAATATCTCCACCCGCAGTCGCAGGTCAGCGTCTTGCGCACAGTTCCATTGTAAAATTGGGGCTTGAGCTCAGCGGTTAAAAACCCTAGCTCCCCCCAGTTTTAACACGGGTCGATTCGGCTTTTTTTAAGCTTTAAAAGCGCAATTGTCGTTGAAATTTATTCAAATTTGCTACAATCACATTATTTACCCTATAAAACATGTTAGAAAAGTCGCGGCTTGAAAATGTGAGTTTTGAACAAATTTATTTTCCCCCACAATTACCCCCGCACCCACCCCCCTTGGATGACCTTATGTCATTCGAATCCCCCCACCAAGACCCACAACTTTCCCTCTTGAGTTTTTTTTCCTTTCCCTAAAGTTAAAAGAGATAACAGCGAAAATTAATTTTCGAGGTCCAAAACCGGAAATTTTTCGAAAAATCAAATATTGCAAGACTTCGACAACTTCAACAGCGCTGGTCCGTCGGTCAAGTATTGTCCATATTTATGGTCCTAAAGGACATCTTACGCCCAAAGGAGAGCTCTCTGCGGTATCTCTGCCGGCGCACAGCAGCGAAAATGTGACATTTTGAAAATAGCAACTAGATTGTTTTGAACACGGATTTCTCTCAACTCATGCAATCAATTACAAAACGGCTTTACACACGTATTTTTGAGACAATTGCCGAGGGCTATTTTCATGATTTTGCATTTTGACTTTCAGTTCGAGAGAAATAAGCGTCCAAACTTGAAACTTTTGACGAAAATCGGACAAAATTTACGTTTTTCCCAAAATCTTGAGCTTCTTTACTCGTTAAACAATTTCAGAAAAAATAGCCCTCGGGAAGACGTTTCTTTTGAAGCCTGAACTGGTCGCTTTTCGTTAGCTTTCCCACACTTCGAGAAATTCATGTTCAAAAATTGTTTTCATGTTATTGCAAGTCGTTGTTCAAATATCATGTTGTTCAAACCAAAGAGTTGAAATGAGACAGCTATACTGTACCCCAAAAAAATTACCCAAATACACCCCCCTATACGTCCTTCCTCCTTTTCTTTCCCCGCCCAACACATTCATCTTCAATTTTAATTTGGACTATGAAAAACAGGACCTACAGTACTCTTTTGCGTGTCCTGAACGATTGGCTAAAGCTACAGAAATGGCCAATAGATAGCTGCACTCTACGCATGAAACGCGTTTTATGAAAGTATTCGCATTTGTCTATCATCTACGATCAGCTAAAAAACTTGCCACAAAAATAGCAAATTTTGGTAAAAATGGCCATTTTTCATAATTTTCACATTCTTTTGTTAATTTCTCACTCATCATGTGGCAAAAAATTACCAAACTTGGCAGATTAATATATTCATGTCTGTCACATATGTGACCAAAACAAATGCGTCAATATTGAACATGACTGCTGTGGCGGCACCTTTGATCTTTATAGGTGGAAAATGCCAATTTTTCCAAATATAGACAAATTGGGTATCAATCGATAGCTAATGGAACGAGGAGCAACTTTTCTCATAGAACTATGAGTCCAAAATGCTGTCTATGCAAGATAAAATGAGTTAAATTTATGCTGGGCAGTCCTCCAAAGTTAGGTCAGTACAGCACTCAAGCATGCATTGTGAACGCCTGGATAGCTAGCCTTGAGCCGCGTCTGCCCTATAATATTGCCGGCTTTAATTTGGTGTATCGGTCAATCCTGTTCTCGATCGCGTTCGGTCTCCACCTGACCTTGCAGGGCTCATCACCGGAATTTTCAAGTTTTACAGTTTAGAGCCTGGATAACTCTGCACAGTTTGATTTCGAACACTAATATTTGGTCTTGTTTTTAAGAACATATGGGGAATATTATGTGTGAAAATGAGCGAAATCCGTGACTATAGATTTTTGACCAAAGTGACCCCCCTCCTTAAGTAGCTAAGATAGGAATAGCAAAGGAAATAGCAAATGTAGGTACTTTCTTCTATACAGTTAAACTTAACGGGAAGGTGTTTTAATTGATGGTTCAAACAGATGAAAATTTAAATTGGCCATCATAATTTTTAATAAATTTGCTCATATAGGATTTTTATGAGGTAAGCATTTGCAGAACAAATGCTTATTTTTTCCTAACAAGACAAAGCTCCTGAGACAGTAAATGACATCTGTTATAAACCGTACCACGTTTGCCATGTACAACATTCAGATGTAGCTTCGCTGTAAAAAAGTACAGTACAAATAAACTATCCGTCTACTTTCATTAGTCAGAATGGTATTAGTCAGAATTTCATAAGTCAGAATTTCATTAGTTAGAATTTCATTAGTCAGAATTTAAATTTTGAAATAAATTGAACTTTCATTTGTCAGAATTTCATAAGTCAGAATTTCATTAGTCAGAATTTCATTAGTCAGAATTTCATCAGTCAGAATTTCAACTTATATTGTTTCAACACTTAAATTCTGACTAATGAAATTCTGACTAATGAAAGTTTGAAAAGTTAGTTTCTGACTAACGAAATTCTGACATATGAAATTCTGACTACTGAATGTAAACCAAACTATCGGCCGTTGCCTTCGACAACAGATGGATAGTCCGGCCAATCTCAAACTCTAGTTTGACTAAATTATGCAACCCTTCTGCCTGTATTTCATTAGCAAGGTGCAGCAAAAATGTAATCTTCATGTAGAATTTTGTGAAATCATATGATTAAAGAGATTTGCTTAATTGTGACTCATTCTCTTATACCAAAATCTGGACATCCTTTTTTCGGTCATAAATTAAATTTGTGCCAAAGCAACCTGTTCTGCCACAATAATTAATTTTGTGCTTGAACTCTTGCGCTCGGCCTGAGGGCCTGCGTAGGATCTCAAAACCAGATTATCAAAAATCGTCTTATAATTAGGTTTCCCTTGGTTCCAGTCTTGTCGACTTAGATTAATTCAAGGACAGCTGTAAAAACAAGTTCTCGTTATTTAAAATAATCGGTTTCGCTTAGCTTCTGTAGGAGTTTCTGTAATCAATTGTGCTGGGAATTCGATTCCACTTCCAGGAAGGATGTAAGCGCCAGAAAATTATCAATTGCTGATGCTAGAAACTTTAAGAAATGGTAAAGTTTATGCATAATTATTTATTTAATAATTTAATAAATTTGGAGAAGAATTGAGACGGTTTAAGATGCCAAACCGGACGAAATTTTCAGGTCAAAATGTGACTTAACATTGGAATCAAATATTTTCGTGGACCATACTTTCATCTCCAATGAAGTCTGACTAAACTAAATTTTCGGGCAAGCAGTTTTCTGGACAAGCTAGTGTGAAACTTCATTGGAAATATTCTATGCTTAAATTGCATTTCGTCGTCATCGTTGAAAGAATTGAATTTTCCATGAAGTATATAGATTTTGCCGCTGTAAACATGGCTGACATGGCTTTATCTTTTTCACCAGATTTGGTAATAACACCCTTACCGTGCAGAAGCATTATAGCTCTAAAGTCCTAGTCATTAATCAAAGGCTAGTTTGTTGCGCCACATTTTTGAGATGCGAATTAAATCGCTGATTCATAGAAAATTTAATTTCTGTAGCATGTCTATAACGCGGAAAAATCAGTCTCGATTTTGAAATAATTGAAGTGGCTATCATTTGGAATGAATTGTTTGTCAAACAAACGAACGATGTTTTTATTTAGCGTAGAAAATTTGACTTATTGCCGATTTGTTTTGAAAGGACCCAAAATGGCTTTAAACTAGGTTGCTTGTACCACATGTTGTTGGCCCAACGTAAATTTATTTCAAAGTTTTTCTCGGTTTGTGATACGAAACTCTTTAAAACAAAAGCTTGAGATGGCAGGTTTGTTGCCTATAAAAATTTACTTCGTTATTAAAAAGTAAGGAAGCTTCAACATAGAACCAGAGTTGGAACGTTTTTCATTTGCATTCCGGTAATGCATCAACTGATTTTAAGATGCTCTCTCTCAGACACATTTTGCGGTTTCCTTTCGTAAACAAATGATAAAATCTTGCCAACCTTAAGTTTGCGACCAATTAGAGTAAAAAATAGCTTGACTTCCGGGGCCCAATAGCTTAGTATCCCTTTAAAACTTTTAGTTATCCCAGCGTAGGCGCAAATCCTGAAACGTTTTAGTGTTGTTTTCCAACATATAACCATCTATATATGTTGGTGGAGCAGCATGGAGTATGACCTTGTGCTAACTAGCGGTAACAAATTCTCCAAGCTTCAGCCCAGATTTCGTTAGACGGCGAAATCAGATTGGACTGCGAAATGAGGTCACTCTCGCGGAGGCACTCGAAAGCAAGCTTATTTTTTGCTTCTTTAAAAGAGCCTAAGAGTGTTGTTGTTTAGAACGAATAGTTGCCATAACTGTGCTGAAGGAATAATTGGATAGTTAATTCAATGTGTGACAGTCTTTTTAGTGTTAATAGCTTTAATAATTATTTTATGCTGTCTAGGATTTAGCAAATTTTAGATAAATATTTCTACAGCTTTTACTGTTTTAGAGACTATTTTCAGTCATGGGTTCATGGTTTGAGCGCCAGTTGCGGGCATTCGCCGCCAACACCACGCTGCACGGATTGCGCGAAATCGCCACAACCACCAACAAAGCCTATCGTATGATCTGGGCAACTTTCGTTCTGATCGTATTCATGTTTTTAGCGGCCCAGCTGTTTTTGACCGGTCAGGAATTTCAAAAGGGGCCGACGGCGATTCAAACTTCCACAATTCCAATCGATACCTTTCCGCCGATTCGAGTCTGCCCCAATCGATGGCTGAACGAAACGGCAGCCGAGGGAATCGGTTTAACCGATGGGTTGATTCGATATGTCCTGGATCACTTACATTACTACAGGCAGCGTAGTCCAGATCCCTGGTTGATGAAGCAACAAACTCAACTGCAGGAACAGTTGGAAGTACTGTGTGCAGTTTTAATACAAATATATTTTAACTATATTTGAATATTTAATTTTGGAACTAATGGAAGAAAATAGGCCAGAAACTTAATAATTTAATAGAGAAGACGCTATGACTGCAGAAGCTAAATTTAAACTAAATTTGAATATTTAAATTTGAATATTTAATATTTGAACTAATCGAAGAAAATAGGCCAGAAATTTACTAGGTTAATAGAGAAGGCACAATTACAGCAGAAGTTGCTTTTTCTCCTTTTTACTCTGTGGTAAATGGCTGCATTCCTGAATGCAGATCGGAAGGTCAATGGTTCGATCCCTGGTAAAGCCACACTGTCACAACTTTTTCTGAGGTGTTTTAGATGTCCTTGTCACGCTGAAATTTTCCCCCTGAAATATTTCTCCCCGAAAAAATTTCACCGGTGAAATTTTTCCGGGAGGAAACATTTCACCGGTGCTATTTTTCCGCTAGGGGGGGGGATTTTCTAGGGGGAAAAATATCACAGTGACATCCTCTCTGTTAGCCAAGTCCATAAATCCTTAGCTCGCAATCACATTACTGTAAAACAGTATGCATGCGATGCGATAGTACTCAGTTTCAAGGGTGATGTGCAAAACAGTAATGAAATAAGAATAGCAGCAATAGCGTCTAAATAATCATTTGTCCTACAAAATATTAGCTATAACTATATATTTTTTAGGCAATTTTTCGGGAACAAAATATCAATCATATGACCGATTTGCTGGACCGAATCAGCTACAAAGCCAATGATTTGTTCTATTCAAATATGATGATCACCAAAGGACCCAACGATCGTGGAGTCTGTTACCACTTCAGTGGTATTCGAAAAGCCAATACGAGTTATCATTACCATGCCGCTGCCGTGGAAGCTATTGTGATTTTTCCGGAAGCCTCCAGACCGTCCAATTACAGCAGTCCGGTTTTACGGAAACTCCTAAAACCCGGATCTCACATTATGAGCATCGGGCACAGTGACTATGCCTTTGACTGGATCCAACTATTTCCGGGATCCAATTTTAATGTTTACCTTAAACCGACTTTACGAATTTTTCTAAATCGCCCTGATCTGAGGTGTAATCCGGACAGTAACATTTCGGTACCGGACTGTTTCCGGGATTGCCGAATGCGCACAGGCGATAACTGTCTGCACCAGTGTCAGTGGTATTCGGCCAACAGTACTGTAAGCTTCAGTGAGCTTTGTAGTCACGTCAAGCTGGAATCACCGCTGCAGATTAACGACACTGTACGCGACCTGTGCGCTAAGAACGACTACGCCCAATGCACGTTTGGCTGTCTACTGCCCTGCAAATCGTGGCACTACGACATCCAGATGCTGAAACGTGGTGTGTCAAACCGTAAGGGTGGTATGTCCCTGGCATTTGGACTGGAGCTAAATACCTGGCATGCCACCGTTATGGAGGAGTACTATACCTACTCCTCGAGCACACTGATGAGCAACATCGGGGGGTTGCTGGGACTGTGCTTTGGAGCATCTCTGCTCTCAATTGTTCAAGTGATCTTCCTGTGTATCTGTGGCACGGATGATGAAATCAGCGATGAAGACCCGGTCATGATTCGATTGAATGTTTTTCAGAAATCCCTGAGAAAAAGTCGACGTCAGCGGGCTAGCTTTGTCCCGCCGTTGGATCAGGCTTAAATTGGTGGATGGCTATGACACGATCCTTTATATGCTGGGTTGGTCAAACCAAGATGTCAAACGAAACCATGTCATGAAATATTGACGAATTAAGTTACAGTTTATTATTGTTATTAAAGCTTGGTTGGGAGGTCAAACCTAGACAGAAGATAGACTTTGCTGCAGTTCCACATTTCTTTTTTCTTTAAAACTGTTGGCCTCCGGCCCAAAGTTGAACCAATCCGCAAGGCCAGCCGGCCAGCTAGGCTAGCTGAACTAGGCTAATACGTGATATTTTGTTACACATACCCAGGAGTAGTGACTGTATGCAACATTTAGTGTCTGTACTGGCCGGTGTCGTATAATATTCCCCCCCCCGTGATATTTCCCCCCCCCCCCCCTATAGGGTATAATATTTTGCCCCCGTGATAGTTTTGCCCCCTTTCGGCTATAATATTTTCCTCCCTCTAAATGAAACCCAGCCATATGATGCAGCAAATTTAACAGGGTCAAAACAGCAACTTTGTTGAAATGTTGGTAAGTTAAGTTGTAAATAAACTGCCGAAAGCAATTCTACAAATTAATTTTAGTTATTATTTAATTGTTTAATTAATGTTAATTTGCATGTTAAAAAGAAAATATTTTTGCACCTGTTTTTATCACTGTTTAAAAAGTACAAGAAACTAATTAATTTGTTAGTAACTGTTTTGTTAAGTTAATTTTGCAACTGTTAATAACTATAAATATGTTTTTTAAAATTTTTGCTTTTCTTGCAATTTGGAACTCTAATTTTTAAAGTTTTTACGAGTTGTAAAATTTCGGATCTTTAACAGGCTTTTTGCCGTTTTTACAAGTTTTCTAATATCTGCAACGCTTTTTTAATATTGTAATGCATTTTTACAGCACTGTTTCTTATTTTTCACACTTGTCACCGCTAAATATTCATTAGATTTTTCTCACCGCGAATTGTGAACAACTGTTGTTTTTAGTAAGGCTGTTTTCTTGAAAGGTCCGATTTTTTCAAGATGGAATATGTTGATCCTTCCAGCCAAAAAATCTTAAAATATCTATAGCTTTCTATTTGTTCCGAACCATGATGAAATTCTTTTTAGTTCATTTTTTCTAGTTTTCAAACGCTGTTCATCACGTCACAGGATGATCCTCAAAAATTTAAATTTAAATGGAGAAAATTTTACTATTAAAGATAACTGTATATTTATACAAATTAAAAATCAAAGCAATTTTACTAATATTAATGATAGTAAAAATTTAATCGCTGCTGAAGTAGAATTTTATCATTTCTTTAATTCAACTTCACATTGTAATTTTTGTAATATACAGTTCATAATTTATAATACAGTATTTATATAGTAATTTACAATGGTATAATTTTCTCCCAGTAAACTAAATTTTTGAAGATCATTCTGTGATGCGATGAACAGTGTTTGAAAACAGCTAGAAAAATGAATAAAAACAAAATTTCATCATTGTTCGGAACAAATATACAAAGCTATATTTTAGGGTTTCTTTTTGGCTGGAAGGATCAAATATAGTGGTTGTGCACTATTTGCACCACTTTTTAAAAAAATCATTGAATTTTTGTCTTTAAAAATCTGAAGAAAATCCAAACAATATTTATATCAGACAATTTTTGTATTAACTTGTTCCGTTCGAATTTTGCAATAACTAAAGCAAGCTTCATCGTGATAATTAATTTATAAAAGTGGCAATTAATTTTTATTTAATTAAATTTAATTGATGGTGCAGTTTAAAGCCACTGTCTCAAATGTGAACCATCGCGTGCAGAAAGTGAACCACTCAAGTGAAATCAAAATAAATATTTCAAGGTGGTAAGAAATTTTTATATAGTCATATTCTACGGAATTAGACTAAATATCGGTTTTTCTAATTTTTCAAATCGTTGAATTTTAGGTTCACAGCCGCGTTATTAAATTACCAAGTTTTGGCAGATGAACCTAGTTTGCGTACAATGCGCAATCTGCACCACTGGATTCAATTTTAATCCTTTGGCTGGTTAGCGCGTATTATACAAACATCCAATAGAAATAATTTTTACATGACGAAATACACAAGATGATTGGCTAATTTTTGGTGTGCGACTCATGGTCTATCTTCTTATTTCGAATGAGTAGCAAGCAGTCAAATTTTAGGTGGTGCCCTTTGGGGGCCGGTGCAGATAGTGCACAACCACTATATTCCACCTTGAAAAAATCAGAAGTTTCAAGAAAACAGCCTTACTAAAAACAACAGTTGTTTATAATTTGCGGTGAGGAAAATTTAATGAATATTTTGCGGGGACAAGTGTGAAAAATAAGAAACAGTGCTGCAAAAATGCAATAAAATATTAAAAAAGCGTTGCTGATTTTACAAAACTTTAGTAAAAACGGTAAAAAGCCTGTTAAAGATGCGAAATTTTACAACTCGTAAAACTTTAAAAACATTTTTACAGTTACTAACAGGTGCAAAATTAACTTATTAACAAAACAATTACTAACAAATTAATCAAAAATTACCAGTTTTTTACACTTTTTAAACCGTGTTAAAGTGGTGATTCCTTTTGGGCACATTTCGTTGGTTGACGGTTCAAATTATGATGAAATTTGATAAAACTTTCCACCAAAATAAGTTCATTTCGCATTCTAAACAGGCTCCGCGCAATTCCGCTTCAAAAATTCGACGTCTCCGCTCAGGGTGGTTTTTGCCGATTTTTGACAATTAGACAGTTGCTGCATAGCTTATGATTATATTCGTTCGAAAGATCTTGTTGAGCTCTACATTTTGCTTTTCAAAGCACCTTTCTAGCTTTTCGCTATCGTGAGATATAGCCGATTTTCTTATTTTGATGTAGAAAACTTGTCATTTTCGCAAAAATCAAATAATCCGCCATTTCTTAAGCTACACAAGCCGTAAAATTAAACTAAGGGTGTCAGTTTGAAGGACTCGTCGAGGCCGATTATTTGTGGCGTTGTAATCTTCTAAGTGAGGTCCCGTACGCTGCTATCATAAAAATGTAGCTTTTGCAAAAACATGACCAAATTTTTCCAGCGATTTTGGAGCATTCACTATGCAAGCTAGAGGGTTGCCACTTACTAGACGTGTTTTACACAAAAATACCCAGGAACCCTTTTTTAGTTGCCCCGATTGCTGCTTTCTATCTAAAGTGGTCGCTTGCCAAAGTTGGGAAAAGTAGGCAAAATCCAGGTTGCGCATATATTTTAGCTAATTTCTTTATAACGAAGAGCGGTTTCATAATAATTAAAAAAGGGTCCCCAGCTATTTCATAGTAGAATCAAATGATGTGGCCGATGCCTCACGAAAAAATTTACTTTAGTCTGCAAAAAAATTGGAAAATTAAATTACTTCGAAAATGCTGTAAAATAAGTTCCGAGAACTAAAGTTAGTTTCGTTGTATTCACTAAAAAGTGCAAATGTTAAGCTGCATTTTGATATAAAAATGGCTTCTTAACTCCAATGAATGAATGAGCAATAAGGATTCAAATTTGATGTCTCCAAAAGGAATCACCACTTTAAAATGGTGGTTATTTTCTATTTTCTATAAAAAATTTCTATTCCTCTATAAAAACATATTTTCTTTTTAACATGCAAATTAACATTAATTAAACAATTAAATAATAACTAAAATTAACTTGTAAAATTGTTTTTAGCATTTTACTTGCAACTTATCAACATTTCAACAGAGTTGCTGTTTTGACCCTGTTAAATTTGCTGCATCATTTGGCTGGGTTTCATTTAGAGGGGGGGGGAATATTATAGCTGAACGGGGGGAAAATATTATAGCTGAACGGGGGGAAAATATCACGGGGGAAAAATATTATACCAAGAGTTCATAATTCTATAATATATTAGAAGAAGAGTAAGCCACTAGACGGCTCCTCTTCTTGGCATTGCGTAACGGTGCTCCGACCACAATACGCGAATGTTCCCCCGTTTGGGGGGGGGTCGCCAAATCATACCCCCTCCCCGTTTGGTGGGGGGGTAGCCAACAGCCAATCAGATTGCAGAAACCCCCTCCCCGTTTGGTGGGGGGGGGGGGGTAGGCAGGCTGATTCTGGCTTTTGAAAAAGGGGTCCCCGTTTGGGGGGGGTCGACACAAGAGGTCCCCGTTTGGTGGGGGGGTATGCAAAAGGGGTCCCCGTTTGGGGTGGGGTCACAAAAAGTGGTCCCCGTTTGGGGGGGGGGTCGCCAACAGCCACACAGAATGAGCAAAACTTAGCCTGCTTGAGCGACCCCCCCCCAAACGGGGACCCATTTTCGAATAGAACAAAAACTACCGTAATCCTCTGCTCTACCCCCCCCACCAAACGGAGGGGGGGTTTCTGCAATCTGATTGGCTGTTGGCTACCCCCCCACCACCAAACAGGGACTCTTCTCGGCTACCCCCCTCCAAACGGAGGGGGGGTATGCTTTGTCGTTCTGGTCGACCCCCCCCAAACGGGGGAACATTCGCGTATTGTGGTCGGAGCACCGTTACGCAATGCCAAGAAGAGGAGCCCTCTAGCGGCTTACTCTTCTTCTAATATATAGGAGAAAATCATGGACTATGAGATTATACCCTATGGGGGAAAATATCACGGGGGGAAAATATTATGCGACACCGGCCAGCCTTCAGGTCGCTTGCGGCCGGCCAGGGTCCCAAGCTCCGCTGGCTGGATCCGGCCGGCCGAGCCACAAAATCGTTCGGACAACAACACAACTTTTCAGCTTCCAAACAGAAATGTTGAGAATGATACTGTTTTGATTTTGATTTCACTACCAAGTTTGCAGTCAGTCAAATTCAAGCATCAACCGATATATTACCCACTTTTCGAGTGAGTAAAATTACCATTAAACGGTTACAGTTATACCGTTTTCATATATACATATATGCAAGTCTACCAGAGCAACGCAGTTAACGTTAACTTGTTCACGAAATCGAATCGGTAAAAATTGTGTGCGCTAGAAAATGCGGCGGTTCAACAAACAAAGGTAGAAGACTTTTAACTTTATCTTTTGAAAGAGCATGAGGGCCGATCTAGAGATTAGGTAAAATATATATTACGTACATAGGCTTAATGCTATTAAAAATTACAGTGTTTATCTAAATGTTTCTGAGTTTGCAAGATTCATGACGAGCAACTTGCGTAATGCACAAGATTAATCTTTTGAAATTTGATCACTTTTAATGAAAGAAGAAAGTTCATCGCCTACATGGCGATTAAAACACTAACAACCGTGCTTTTTAGCACATTTTAATTACAACAAATAGAACTTTTCAAAGGTATCTTCTTGCATTTGGTGCTGAAAAGGACAATTTTGATGCATGTGCAAACGCCCAAACCGGCAAAACCCATTCTGATAAATATTTGTTTAAAGTTTTTGACACCCACAAAGTTTGGCTTTTCGTGTCCTTATCATTAATTCCTACTTCCGTAAATTCTGTACTGATAGTGGTTCTGCTGCTGGTTAACTTTAAAGCTAAGTTCTGCCTAATTTTAATAATACAGATCTTCCAGCTTTTGTTTTTTCCAAATAAATTAGGTTTATTATTATTTTTTAGCTTATTTTTCTAAATGTTCTCTTAAAGGTGCATTCATACTTCCAGACGCAACCACGCGTTCATGAGCATGAATACGCTACAATTATTTTTAAACGGTTAAAACGGCATGTTACAATCCGAGGCGTCGACGCGCGTCTACGCACGTCGACGCGCGTCTCTATGCGTTCGCGACTATGAATGCACCTTAATGCTGGGTCAATTTTATGAGGCAAAAGTTTTGAACTTCCGAACGAAACTGTACAAGTTTTTGCTTTACGTACCAGATAATTCACGTTTAATCTAACTTTATCCGATATCTCTGTTGTAGAAAATTAACTTAATAAAATCGGATGACTTGAGTCAGTGTACAAGATAATACTATCGAAAGATAGATCATGCTGCAAAGCCTTACCTAATGCTAAAGCATGTTCATTTATTAATTTGCATGTAAATTTCATAAGGATAATTCATCAAATAATCCCCCCAGATAAGCGTGACATCCGAAAAGATGAAAGATATTTAATTTAGTTTAAAGGCCTTCTCCCAGAATTCCCTGTCCAGCAAAGGGGGATCACCTTTTAATAAAAGATGGTAGAATCAAACCATTTATCATCAATGTTTTTCCCTGGAAATGTTTTAATTTGATTTTACGATTTTTTGCGAAATTTCTGACTTGACATCTTTCTGTCAACATAATCAACCCCCTTTCTTTGTCTGTTTTAATGATAGGCTTAGCAACCCTGAATAGATTAAATCGGGAACGGTAAACATTTTATTCTCCCTTGACTTCTGAGTTCAACTGTCTTCCGCTCAAGCCTGGTTATGTTTCACTGCCTTTCAAAAATTAGCCAAAACTGGCAGATAAAATTTCAGCCAGCCAGCTTTCTAAAAGCTTCAAATGTCAACCTGCTAAACACCAATTTCCATTAATAATAAGTATAATATCAATGATAGTATTAATATTAATTAATGTTAATTAAAGCGTTCAACAGGTCAGTTTGTATTTTTGACAAAACTTAAATACATATCAGCTTTTGTCGAAGCTATGGAGACACCGGACTAACCTTAATGTAGTTTAGTTTTGCTGCCTACCAAAAATTTTTCATGTTTGTCCTGGGGGCAATGGGACAATTTGTTTCTATTGAATAAAAATAAGAACGTTTGCGTAGCTTCACTGGAACTTATTGTCATCTGGAAACTTTGGACGACAATTTAGCAAAATCTGCAAATCTAACCCGCCTAATCTGCTAAAGTTTGCACAGTTCTTTACTGGTAGATCGCTCAGCATATAGCGCCATTTCGCTGGAGATTATCGGTTTCGCTGTGTGACTGATTGGACTTTGCTAAAACATTTTATTGTTTAATAACTGTGTGCGCTGAAAAATTCTTGACATCCAATGCATCTGAAACATTGCCAACAATTTGATTACGTAACAAGGATAGCTAAATGTGTATCAAATAACCACAAGCGTAGGTGGTTACAACACATTACCACAGCTTCTAATATAGTTCGGGTTTTTCGCAAGTGTTTGCAAGCATACTCCTGCAATTTCACTACAGTTTGGGACAAAATATTCTTGAGGGAGGATCCCCTCTGAATTTAAATTCCTACGTCAGCAGACTCGTTGGCTCAGTGATAGAATGTCTGCGCGTTGACAGAATGGTTTTAAATCCCGCCAGAAGACCGACTTTTTTTCGGGCTTTCGGTGGTGTGTTGTAATGTTGTTGCCTGGCATGTTGTTGTAATGCAAACCGGCTAGCCGGGTGGACAGGCCGGCCGGACGGTATCGGATTTGCCGTATTTTTGTGCATTTTTAAAAATTTTTGGCACTAAATAATGCATACAGATACAGTGTATAACAGATAATATCACGTATTGGCCTGGCTTAGGCGACCCAAACTAGCTAACAACTCTAGTTTGCTTGCAGCTTTCTTTCTTTCTGTCTTTCACTGTATGATTATAGAAAACAAATTCTGGAATACAGTTCAGTTTAAATGTTTTCGAATGCGGAAACATGTCTCATTTTACCAAAAACATTTTTATACCAAACAAAGATTGTTCAACACCATTTTTTTTGCTTTATCAATATATGGTTAGCAAAGTAGTAAGAAAAAAGGAACTTAGCTTTTTTAAGAAAGACTCCTCACATTAGCTTTTATTTTCTGTCACATAAGAAAGCGGAAATGTTTCACCCTTTCCTACGTCAGATCTAATTAATATTTAAGTAGCAGTCAGGCTTAAATTTTAGAGGATTGGTTTTATGCTGTTGCCAAGTTGCAAAACAGGATCCCTTTTGTTTTTCAAGCAATAAAGATAAGACTGTCATAAAGTTTGATTGGTTGTTGGTGACAACTTATTTTTAAAACTTAGGTACAAATTCGCCAAAAATTGCAACCTAAAATGCTAAGCATAGGTAGATAAAGCACAGTTGCAAATGGGTTGCAATCATGAGTTCATGACCCGCGGGTGTCCGTGTCCCGCGACTCACGCCTCACTTTTTTAATTACCGTACCGTAAGTGCGGAGTAATACACTATGTAGCAGTTTCAAATAAAATTAACAGCGTGGTTTGAGAATCTTCAACCAAAAATTTGTTGAGCGTAAAATTGCCCCACTTGATTTTTACACCTAATTTTCTGATACGATATTCAAAAATGTTACATTCACGATTCACATAAGCTGGGACATCGATTGTTGAGTAGATTATTTCTATCGACATGTTTCGAAGATACACAAAAGTTATTCAGTTGCAGCAATTTTTTATAAAACACGTTCGTTCAATTTATACATTTCTTTTAGTTTTTAGTTTAGTTTTAGCTTTCTGAAGTCTTAACATGAGGCTAAATCACACATATGTTTTTCCTGAGTTATTACAGTCGTTTCGTCAGAATTTTCACACAATCATAAAATGTCTGACTTGCTGATAAGACCCATCCTAGCCGTTTAACCCATCGCTTGATTCCTGCAACTTAGCAGGCGGGATTCTAATTATTGCCTAATTCTAAAAATCGCAAGTATATACCCACTCCGCGACGCGACCCGCTTCCACCTCTGAATTAAGCCGAATACTCACTTGGATTCACTTTAATTTTTTGTAAGTCTTAAAATCGTTCCACAAACAGCCAAGATTGCGATTCAGTGGAAATAGCATTCTATATTTCCATTCTTCTATTCGCAATTATTCAATGAGTTTTGTACACAGGAGTCTGTCTGCACCGAACTATCTACATACGTGCAAATTATATTCAGAAAACGTTGCTTCCACAGTACAAAATTAATATACAAAAATTGCTTTTTCCACTTTCCACCTGCTCAAATAGTGATTAAGGCGAACAGTAAGATAATTAAAATGATTCCATTTTTAAAGCAAACTTGTTCAGTTTTAGCTTAGTTTTCATCAATTTCACAATTTCACATTCTTGTTCAACGGGTTCCTGATTTCAGCCCTGCCTCCGATAAGCCGCTTAGGGCTCTCTGCTCTGACGTGTCGGACATCTTTTCCTAAAGAATGACGTCTCCATTCTCAATGTCTGTACCAAAAACAAAATAAGCTAGTTTGAAAGAAATCACAGTTTTTTTACTGGAAACAGGTGAATTTGACATGGATACAGACATAGAGATTTGAAATAACCCTCTATCCTTATCCTATCTTATATCGCTTTGTTTCAAAGTGCGTAATTCTAATGTATAAGATTAAGCTGTCTAGCTTGGATGAAAGCTTTAACTTTAATTATGGTTTGAAACTTGAAGAGCACAGGAAAGCCCTAAAGCGTTAGCCTTATAGCCATTGCACTCTGTCATTTATTCACAATTATGTAGAGGCATTCTTGCATCAGTTTTGTTAAGCAGAATTACAAAATGCATAATCACAGAACGTCGAATTTGTTTCTAATACACTCGCACCAGTCAACCAGTTTAGTGCAGTACAAAAGTTGGATTCGCATTCTTCTTTCAGTTTGTTTAATTGCGATGGTTCAGCGGTAGAGCATTGGAGCACTAAACGAAAGGTCGTGGTGAGTTCGAATCCGACCGAACGGTTTCAGATTTTCGGGATTTCGGTGGTGCACAACTTTCTTCCGCTCATAATTGGTCTCATACTCTTCAATAGGATTTCCACATAGTCGCGTAGCAGACCTGCTAGGCTACAGTAGAAAGGGTTTTCATTAAGAAAATGGTGCTTTTTTATTATTATTAAAGTAATTGCTTTCATATCACTGAAAAACGTTGGCAACATATAGATTCATAAGCTATTCCCATTGTTTTTATTTTCAGCTTATACAAGTTTACCTTCATAGTTTACACTGGAAACAGGAAGTAAGCTTGCTGAAGCAAGTTTTTGCTTTGCAGCACTAAACGAATCTGCAAACTATAAATTAATTTTAGAATGGAATTTGTTAAACCTTAAATTTCAAGGAATTTTGATAAAAAATTCTACTATTGTTGATTCGCAAAGGACCAATGGAAACCGAATGACTTTTGTAACCAATTTGAGGAAAAGGTAGAAACTTTGTCTACTATAAGGGTCGCTACGCACGAGTCTGAAATCAGTTACTGATTTACTGTGTTTTCTTCGGTAGAAGTTTTTCATGGTAGGCACATAAGCTTACAGCAATTTATTTTGACTTGATGTATAAACTGAATTGAAAATCGGATTTCAGATTCTTGTTTGGCGACTCAGAAAACCTCTGAGTGTAAATTTTTGGAAAATTCGGAGTGAAAATTTTTTGATCTTGCCAAAAGTGAAAGCTCCAGCGTACGTAGCCTCTTCGCTATCGGCTGAGCCCCCTTTATAATTTCGGAATAGAAAGCCCAAGCCTCATCTGCTTCAATATTTAACTGGAAAATCCAATATTAAAAAGGCTGAAGTCATTGCCCGCCATACGTGTGCTTGGGGGGGGGGTTGGGGGGGGGGGTTCACCCCCCCAGACCTGAGCTCACCCCCCCCAGAGGGGTCCCTCACCCCCCCAGAATCCGGATTTTTCCGCTAAAAAACCGGAAAAATCCGGTTTTACGGCGGCCGAAGGCCGCCCTACACCCCCCCCCCCCCCCAGAACTTCCCCTCCTGCACATGTCTGTTGCCCGCCCCTAAATTTATCACTCAAACATTTTTCAAAAATCCGGAATCTTATCTAGGATGAACTTAGGATTGAACTAAACTGTATCACAACGTCAGTTGATCAATCTATACAAAACGTTGCTTTTGTAAGCTTTGCTAATTTTCAAAAAATAGATGACAAAGTTTCTAGAGGGTCCGGAAAGGATGTATAACTTTCAGCATTTCATGTGCTAAAAAAGTTTCCTTTTCTACCTAATTTCATTTCATTCCCATAGAAAGAAAAATTGTTCAGTCTTTTTTGCTGAGCTTTGTCAACAGTCGCCGCTAAACTTGTTGGATTGAGAAGTTTTTGGGCTCGTTATTCTTCGGGGTATTTGAGCACGAATACGCTGATATGAGGCGCCTTCAGAACATCTGAATTAACAAAAACGTTTTTCTTTGAGCTGAGCTAAGGAAAGGAAACAGGGTTAGAAAAACAAGAATATGTATGATTTCACGATCTTTGTTTTAACGGAAAAATTGAGGTGGCCAACTGAAACGCAGAAGAAAGCAATGGATAAGTTAATGTTTTTTTCAACAGCGAAGCTTTGATTTGTTTAAAAATATAGTTTTGTATGCCCGATAAGTAAATTATTAGGTATTACAGTAGACAGGTAAATTATTATTATATGTAACTTAAATTCCTAATTGATCTGTATTTGAATGATTTTGTGTGATCTAAGAGTGATGGGTGAGTTCGACTCGACGTTTCTGGGGGGGGGGGGAATAAAAAAGCTTCTGTTTTTATTGTTATAGCAATATTCACTGTTTCCTTGCGTTTTCTCGATCAAAATTAAGTTAATTTCAACATTATATTTTGTGAGCTTTCATTCAACAGGCAAAAATAACTTGAGCCATCGGTTCGTTCGCGTGTGTTTCGCCTCTGGCATTGTTCTTCAGTTTTCAGTAGATCTAATTGTGGGCACGTGCCAGCCTGACTAATATTCACAATATTAATCATTATCATATTTTATTAATAATAATGGCAATCTTCATCGTGGCGAGATCTGTTATTATTCGAAAGTAATGACATGTCCAAAGGCAACTGTGGTACAACTTCAGAAAGATAATATTGTCTAAAAACTTTAACCAAATATATATACGTATATATATATATATATCGTACTTTATAGGTATAGTACACGTAATATAGGTATAGTACACGTAACTTTTCCTGCGAAATGTTTGAAGCTAATCTAAAACAATGCACTCACTACTTAGTCCATTTTTGTTTATTTCAGAAGTTTCCAAGATCATGATCCTAAAACAGAAAGAAAACTTGCTACGTCGAATCCACCTGTCGTTCAGTAGTTAACTGATCAAATTAATTATTATCGTGATCAATGATAACAATGGATTTCAATGTGACCGAGCGATTTTTGAGCAACTGCACGACAGGCCAATTCAACGAAACAACTGATGAGCGAGCTCAGCGAACCAAACTGATTGCCTACGGCATTGTTCTGCCCATCTTACTCACAATTGGTATTTTTGGTAATATTCTGAACCTGCTAACGCTTCAGAGTTCTAAACTGGCTTCGGTGGCCTTTACCTATATCCGAGCCATAGCTGTATTCGACCTATTTGCTTTGGCCCTGGTTTTAATGGCCAGTCTTGGAATCAGCGGCTACACGCCCAAATGGTATGGTCTCATCCTTTATCAGGTACGGTTCTAATTTTATATTCGGCGTTTTTAGGAAAGGGGTATTGCAAAAACCGTAGCTGAGGTTTTTGTCTTTCTTATCGTTAAGCTAATTTTGGATAAAACCGCGGGTTATGTTTCAGGTAAATTATGCTATAAGTACGAATCTTGTGTTTTAATTAGCAAGTTGGCACTACCCCGAATACGTCCTAGAATAATTATTATACGGTCGTTTTGTAATTAAAATTACGGTTTGACGTAATTTCAGATTTCAGGGGTTTGAAGTACAGGAAATTAAATGCTAATCATAGCGCTATGACAATCTGATGAGTAATTTTAGAGCTTTACATAAAACTGAATTTTCTAATAAACGTCGAAGATGGGATATGATTAATTAACGCAAATAATTTCGCTTGTATGGCCTAATCTCTTGTAAGGGACAGTATCCATATGAAAAGTTGTAGCATTGCGTCGACTAGTTTCAATAAAAAAATGTAAATGAAAATTAAAATTAACTTGAAATTGACATTTGTACATTAAATTTAACGCATATCTGGGCAATTGGAAGGTAGGGTGGTCAGGATAGACGCCCTAGGTACGTTTTAGGAGGCACCGAATTGAAAAATCACCCTAGCATAGCATACTACTTTGTAGTAAAATCGAACACAAGCAATGGTTTTCTTGTGAGTTTCCCTACCATTAGTATAATGATGAGGGTACATATGATACTAGGCGTAACTGTACGAGGATTAAAAACTAGTTGAAAATGCAGGCGACGGATTAAACGGATTAAAATTAATCTTTAAAGAAACAGCAAATAAGCAGGTCGGATTAAACTTAGCTCGTTGATTTTTTAATCCGAAGTGTGAATAAAGAAACAGGATTAGATTAAACTTTTAATCCTAGGTGCATTAAAGAAATAGGATTAAATTTAGTCCGTTTAACTCGTTTAACTCGCTGGATTAAATTTTAATCCGTTTAATCCGAGGTGTTATTTCTTTAATGCGGATTAATTTTAATCTAATCCGTTTAATCTTTAAAGAAATAGGGCCAAGTAGTTGTGCTTTTGAGCTTCAGAATGCAAACGTAGCGGTCAAATTTGTTTGAAGTGATGGGCCCAATCAGTCGTTAGCGAACAGAGCATAGTTTTTGCTTTGATAACAGAGTCTAGGCTTAGTGTCATACTCTTATAATTATGTACTCTTGCTGTCAGATTTGCAATTGGTATTAACTTTACTAATTAGTTACTGGACCATTTTAGGCTCACATTGAATTACCACTACTCAATGGATTTCTGATGGCAAGTCTTTTGACTGCAACAACGCTCACAATAGAGCGGTACTTTTTGATCTGCCTACCCCACAAACAAAACTATGCCGCCCGACTAGCCAAGAGATCGAAGATCAAAATCAGTGGCGTATTTGTGACGTCATTTATCTTACATTCACCCATGTGTGTGGAATATTATGTGATCTGGCGAAATTGCGAATACAAGATTATGGATAACACTGATCTTACCAGCAGGAGCTTTTGGGCATACTGTTACTCGGCGTACGAGATTTCCCGGGAAATCGTCCGAATAGTTTCGGTTCTAGCCTTGGTCGTTCTGAACTTCGTGGTCGTGAAGGCCTTCTATCGAAGTCAGCAGCGACGTAGGAGAATGTTTGGGTAAGCTTTTGGTTTGAATTAGGAATCAAGGAATATGAAAGACTTGACTTACGAATGAAGATTGATGAGTGAAAAATATTTTGTCAAAGGATCGAACTACCTAAAACTCTTATAGGTGGTCCAGAAGATGTTTCTAGGAAATGAATGTCAGGTTAAACTTCATTGACTAACCACAAAGACTAAAGATGGTATACGATAGTTATATAAGATATATATATATATATATATATATATATATATATATATATATATATATATATATATATATATATATATATATATATAAGATAGCTAGTATAACATAGTGTACGCACTAAAAATTATTGCAGAAGAACTGCAAATGTGAACCTTCTGCTTAGGGAGTTACACGAACACGGAGGTACTCGAGCTAAAATTTATTTCATCCAAAACGCACGAAAAGTTTAATCTAGCTTCGAGTTTATCAGTTTTTATCGATATCGATAGTCTGATATGGATGACTCGTTTAACTCAAAATGTAATATATACATGCATTAATAATCTGAACTTTTATTTTAGCGAAAAGTTGGCCCTGACACGTCAGCGTACGTCAACACTTCGAGCATTCGAGGAAAGAAGATTGACAGGAATGATGATAGGTAATGAAATTTTAAATTTTATTTAAAATATGACACAATTGTTCGCATAACAACTAAACACAGTGATATAAGTCATGCAATTAAATACAATAAATGGGTGCTTAACTGCTTAACCCTTTCATGCCCGCGGTGGCCATTTGGCACAAGTGGTGATTTTTGGCATCTGTTTCGAAGAGGAGATATATACCGGTTACACAACGGCGCTCCTTTTTTCCTCGACACTCGCACTATAATTTGTAGTAATAAGTTCAATAGTTGCTAACGAAATAAAGTCCCGGCAGCCCTTTGGCGGAATGAATGATTCTGCAAATTGTGTGCTATCGCTATGTTTCTGTGTTTATTTTAAACGATTCCAACATCGGTTGTAATTAGTTGGCGGCAAAGCCGTTCTACCGGTCGATAGAGGAAGTTATGTAGATTAATTTAGCATGATCCCGTCTCAGAATCAAGTCTTGCACCTGGAACTAAATTTATTGGTTTTTTGCAATGAAAGTTTAGCAAAAACTCTTACTTTGTCCGACTTTGACGGCTTCTAACTTTGTTGGGTGCATCGGAGACCCAAAAGCGTTGTGTTTAAAAGTGAAGAGAACTTAATTCTCTATCGAATGGTAGTAGTCCCATCTCTCTAGGTGCTCTCAGTAAATAATGGCAGCCAAAAATGCAAAATTGGTTATTTTGAGCCGTTTTCCACGAGAAGTCTTGGGCAGAAGAGGGTTAAACTATTAATTTTAAATATTATGTTAGTATTAATAATTTTTTATAATTTCCCTTATGACACCATCCAAAAGGGAATTCACCCTTAGTATGGGAATTTATTTTATATTCTAGGGATGTCAATTATTTATCTGATCGGAAACTTTCCCCAGGCAGTCCTCATGGTTTACGACTCAGCCGGCAACGAATTTCGCTTCGAAGTCTTTCGAGCCGTAGCCAATCTTGCCCAGATCAACAATCATTGCCTTAACTTTTACCTATTTTGCATATCCAATTCTGAGTACAAGATGGCCTTTGTGGACATGCTCTATCTACCCTCAACCATGATTCGACGCTGCTTTGGACTCCCGGTGACGCGGCGAACCAGCGCCAACACGGACCAGACGGCGGTTTTCGGAGAATCCGGAAAATCCGTGAATTTCTCCACCCCCTCCCACGAACCCCACCTCTCCTCTCGACATAGATCTCGATTACATACTCTGGAATCCTTTCGTGAAGTCAGCGAATTCCCTCCCACTCGACTTTTGGCCCCGCGCCGATCCGTGCCGTCTCTCGGACTTGGCAGCTTTCGAGCCTCCCAGAAAGATCGAAAACGATCCATGAATATAGGAAATCCCGTTTAGGCTTTCCAGTTCTTGCAAACTAGCCGAAGTCAGGCGTTTTACTGAGCCAAAGCCTGTTGTATAGAATTTGTGTGAAAAGAACCTGAACTCAATTAAAGTCTAAAAATCGTTAGGATTCGACAGGAAACTAAATTTTGTGTTTCACGCTCACGACAATATAACCCACCGGTGGGTTAAGCACACTTTTTCTCATGGACATCCTAACCCACCGGTGGATTAGCACGCTGTTAATTTACTGCTGTTACTCTCATGAATGTCTAGCGATAGAGACTTTTAAATGTGCTTATTGTTTCTGATATAGGTTACTATATATTTTTGGCAATTCACGAATAATTTAATTTCACATGATACAAAGTGAGCAGGGTAACTATTACCCATACTTACCGCTTGGATTTACCCAAAATTAACTTTTCAATAAACTAACATTTTGTTCCAAAAATAAGTATAGGGTATAAATTAATTGAAAAATAATATAAGCTCTCTTGAGCATTGACTATTTTGTCTCTATGAAAACGAATGGTACGATGACAGAATTCTCGCATGCAGGAGACAAGTTTGCCAAAAATTGACATCTTGATGTATTGCGGCCAAGTGTAAGCCTTTCATTCGTGTTCTGCCACGTCAAATTAGTTCTCTGTTTCATCCGAAAAAACTTTGGTTACAAATATTTGAGTGGATACTATATTCAAGTAGGTCATTTCTCCCAAACAATATCCATATCCCACCGGTGGATTAGGCGCCCCAGACCCCCATACCTGACTCATCGAAATTTGTGAGCTATTACGGTTAATTGGATGCAGTTATATTTAGGTTCCCACAGCCACTGCTTTGAAAAATACGCATATTGACCATGGTACTAGACTATACTAATCTTGTTATTGTCGTGAACGTGTTACGGCAGCTCCAAGTTCCAAGTAACGAATCCTGCTAATACAGGACCAGGACAAACTGCAGACGCAGACGCAGACTAGCAGACTTAGCAGAATGCAGACGTAGACTCGGGTATAAAACGCAGACCTGAAAACAGACTCGGGTATAAAATGCAGACTTTTGAACAGACCTGCAGACCCGGGTATAGAAAGCAGACTTACGTGTAATATAATTGGGAAAACCCCAGAGCGGTGAATGCCCATCTTTGGCGTTGTGGCCGATTCTTGCCAACTGAGGAGGCGGTCCAGCCACCTGATTGAGGATCGCCAGGTGGCCGGAAGTAACAACATGTTTATGTTTATGTATATGTACAGACAATTAAGCTCATATAAGATGCAGACTTTTGACAGACTTGCAGGCGGATTTAAAAGCTCTTTCCCCAGTTCTAGCTTTTGATTTTTCACCAGTAACTTTGAAATTTAATAAGGGATCATCATGGGTGGCGAATAAAAAATTTTAAAATTTTAAAAACATGATGTTGTAGCAAATCAGCATAAACAGAAAATGATAATGACTCGAAAATAGAAACAGCAATTTAGCAATACAGCCAGTTAAATAGTGTATTAAAACCGAAAAACAGGCAGCATCAGTAACAGGGGCCCGTCGCATAAAAGGTATTACAAATAAATTATTAGTGATTAGCTGATTAGTGCAGCAGTACTTCATGAGCAAAACGTTTAATAGAGCCAACAAATTTTGGCGTTTTCGGTATTGTTTTGCAGATAAGGAAGTGACTAATTCAAAAATGGCCAAGACTTTCAATAATCTAATTCTGCTGAATAGTTTTGATCACAAATAACAGAGAAAAAATTTTTAACGTTATTCTGTTGGAGTTGGCTTAGTCCAAATTATAATTCTACACCAATTTTGAATATATAGTTCGATAGAGCATCTTAAAAGCTACAAAACGGCATATTGAAATCCTTCAGGCTCTTTCACAACTTTAGTTATTTTCAATCAAACCGCTACACTAATCAACTAATCACTAATAATTTATTAGTAATAGCTTTCATGCAACGGGTCCTCAAACGAACAAACGGAAAAGTGACCGAAGTGATCACTGCATAGCTCCCGTGGTTCCTCGCAAAGGGTTAAAGTTGGAACGAACTCACTAGTTTTTCGTTTCGTTTTTCGGCGTTTTGGTTAGGGGCATATGGTTTATTCCACTAACTTATGCCTAGTGGAATTATGCCAACTCATCGTCAAAACTCAAAACTGGACATATGCCTACTCGCATTTAGCAAAACTAAGAAGTGGAATTGTGCTATCAAAAACTGTGATATGTTTTTTGTCATTCTGAAATTAGGTTGACATTTGAACTTTTTTGAAGTTTGTCTGCATAATCAAGACTTACTTACTTACTTCCTTGAGACTTACGTACTTACTTACTTACAGAGACTTACTACCAAGTAGGCAAAAAGTGGGCCTAATTCCACTAGGCATAGAAGGAGTAGGCACAATTCCACTTTTGAGTTTTGAAAGTGCTGAGCGGCTATATCAAAAAAGTAGGCATACGTGGAAAACACGGGGTATATAAATCGACTACGACAGTTTCAGTAGGCATGTAGCCGAAACCGATGGCAGTGTCCGCAGTGGTCTATATACAGTCTATGTTTGGAAAGGATTTCGGATTTGTGCTCAGTGTCCCAGAAATCTCATATATACGCAGACTTTCATTAAAATCGGGAAGAAAAAGGTTTTCTCCTTGGTTCCTCCTTACCAACGACTAACCAACCAACTCTGCTCCACCCCCCCCCCCCCAACAAACGGAGAGAGGATCTCTACAATAGGATTTCAGCAAAATTTGAGCTTGGCCAGAGATTTCTGCAAAATTTGAGCTTGGCCACAGATTTCAGCAAAATTTGAGCTTGGCCTGTTTGGCCAAAGATCTCTGCAAAATTTGAGCTTGGCCACAGATTTCTGCAAAATTTGACCTTGGCCAGCTTGGCCATAGATTTCAGCAAAATTTGAGGTTGGCCAGCTTGGTCAAAGATTTCAGCAAAATTTTAGCTTGGCCGAGCTTGGAAACAGAGTTAGAAAAATACTGAGAATTTCTCAAGTAGGACACTTCAGTTGGGCCGAGCAGAGTCAAGAGGTCTTCACTAAACTGTAATAATTAATTACAAAAAACCTTAGATACAATCTTTTAGATGGCTCGCTACCTCAGGCCATTTTCTTACGTATCAATTGCAAAATAGTTATATATATACACTACAATTTCCAAAAACCCTCAAGAAAAACCTTGGTTACTACCTCATAATATACCTTCTTGCATAATATCGACCAATTCTTCTCTCGTTTAGAGGGTAGACCAAAAGCGGAGTTTTTCTACGTTAGCATCGCTACTACACCTACGGTATCCTACGTTTACGAAATTCTAGTGATGAAGTTGTAAATAAGATAGCTCGAATCGAATAGCTCCTATAGTAGCTATGTAAAACTGAAACGCTAATATTTTACTGCACAAATAAACACACTAGTCCATAGTAATTGCGCAAGTGCGCTCACACACAGGTGCAAATAAAACTACTAAGAAACAAGATAATAGTTAGAAGGTGAAACAATAATTATGCCTTCAAAATACGCCAGTCCGAAAACCAAACCGTAGTTACCACAGGTAGTTTGAAACGGGATTAAGCCTAGCAAAATACTGAACAAACGAAACGAAGAAATTGACGTTAAATAGACCTAGAAAATGTTCACAACACGTTTTACAATATTGTTAATGATAACCTAGAAATGAGGACAAATTTTTCAGTTTTTGAAACGGATTTTTCACAAATTTCACAGTTTATCCGGATTTTTCCAGCTCAATCAGCTTCTTGACCCCGTCGTACATCTGCTTGACGGCCTGAAATTCCGTGAGACCCAGACGAGCCTTGTTGGAAATATCATAGACGCCGCCCTCAGTCTCAGAGTGCTCACCGTGAATACCTGAAAACAATGAACAAAAATAATAGAAAAAGAAAATTAGTATCTACGTAGGAATGCGCAATAAAAATTTATATATATATATACCAAAAAGTTCAAAAAATTGTCATAGTGAAATTATGAAAAATGCCTTCCTTGCAGTCACTAAGGAAAAGCCTAAGTCCGAAACAGTAGGGAGCCAATGGACCAATCCGCTTTCTTCAAGGCCGCGTTTGCTTAATTTGCTTGACAGAACAATATACATATATGCTTTGTTACAACAAATTTGTTGGCAGAGCAGTGACGATGAGAAAGTATTAAAGGAGACAGAGATAGTACACCACGAATTGTTATCCACCAATTTGAGGACTTTTTCGCGCAGCGAGTGAAAGAAAAACAAACTCAATCCTTAGGCATCCTGAAAGCAAATTTTGTCAAAATATTGTGATACACCACTCCTAAACTCCTAAATCGGGATACAACATGACACGGATTGCAACCGCAACTATATACTACTAAATTCATAAATTAGGTGCATTTTCAAAAGACTAAAGTCATTGTTCTACATACCACGAATCTGAAGCTTCATTTCATCGCAGATCTTCTTGAAGTCGGGGCGCGCAGAGGTCTTGGGGATCTTGATGTGGACGGAGGCTCGGACAGTGGTGCCCAAGTTGCTGGGACAGAAGGTCAGCCAGCCCAGACGGTCGTCACGAGAGAAGGGCACTTTGGCCTGAATGGCGTTCACTCCCTAAAGTATGCAAATAGCTACATCACAGTCATGAAAATTGGATTTTGTACTTGAATAGTTCAGGTTTACACTAAAACACTATTATCAGACTCATGTTATGCAGTATATAGCACCAAGACCAAGAGTACGTAATAACTAAGAGTGTGACAAGCGCATCAAGCTCTTAGTTATTAGGCTTGCGACATCATCTGCACGATAACGGCTGACCCTCCCCACAAATTGAACCCCAGTGACCCCCCATAAATGAGTACCTAAAATAGAATTTCCAGCAATTCACCCTGAGATTTGACCAAATCCAAAATGTTAAAAAATTTAATCGGACCCGGGAATCGAACCCACACAGAGTGCGACTCTGCGACAACCAGCCTAACCACTAGGCCACAGTAGGGCACGTCAACTGACCCGATTGAGACGATCCAAGACCTGGCCAACATTGCCACCAGGCTGCATGCTGATGATTCGAAGATGGTCCTCCTCATTGACCCAGACCAGGAAGGTCTTGTCTTTGTTGTGGTAGATACCACGGCCGGTGGGCCAGTAACGGCAAGCGTTGGCAGCCTGCAGGAAGCTGAAACAGAAGAAAAACAAGCAATTAAATACAAGAAGGTTGATTTTGATATACAAAAAACTAGGGTCTTCCTCCATTTGGCCCCTCTTTCCTTAAATCAAAATTTTACCAAATCAATCAATCAATCAAAAATTTACAAAAATATATACAATTTCAAAATTTAAAAATTAGACCAGCGCGGTCGAAAGCATAACCATGTCAAATTCGACCTCGATTGGTCAAGTTTTAAAAATTTAGAGCACTAGTGGGGCAAATGTGAAAGCCAAAATTCTTATTCCTGTAGTGAGCGGTAGAAAAAAGGAATAAAGAAACAGATTCAAGTCTTCTAAAGTTTTCTAGACGACAAGTTGGTAACTCTGAAATGATAGCTGAAATAGTGCTCGCTATCACGAGGATAAATTTACGTAAATTTGTCTAATTGATTAAATAACTAATTAGTACTAAATTTATTTTTTTAATTAACAGTCTGACTGATTACTGACCGATCTCCTTCCTTGAACAAGAAGTGATCCTTGATGAGTTGGTTCTGGACCTCCTTGGTCATCCCAGTCAAGGGGTAGTAGGTGCCCTTCAGCTCAGCGTCCGTCAATGACTCCAGGGTTCCCATCACCTTAGTCTACATCTCCTTGTAGTTCAGCAAGATTAGAAAAAGGGGAATAAGAAAAATTGGTAACAAGAAAAAGATTATGGGGACAGGTACGGTAATTAAAAATGGTCAAAGAAATCGCGACGGATAAGGCTTAACACAGAGTTAGACAAACAAATGCTTCTGAATTTGCATTGCGTAGCTCAACATTCATGCGACGGACGTATCCAGCAGGTCTGAGCTCCTCCCCGCTTTTGAAAATTTTTCTTTTTAGCGACATATTTTTGGCAACAAAACTTGGCCATGTTTTCATGTTTTGTAAAAACTAAGGTCCGGACCATCCCTTTCGGGTTGGATCCCTCAATTTAAAACCCTGGATACGTCCCCGCTGCTATCTCGACCCTAATCACACTTTAACAAGAGGGGATTATGGGGGGGTACGGGACCCCTCAAAAATAGGAGATTCGGTACAAGAGCTAGCAAAATCAGGGCCAAGGGACGGGGGTTAATGCCAGGAAAGCCATGTCAAATTAAAAAATAATGGAAATTTTAACCAAAAATAGCCAAAATTCTTTCGAATTCCAAAATTTCCTAAAAATCGCAAAACATTGCTTATTTTTGGCTAAACAGGCTGTAAAATAGCTAATTTAGCCCATAAATTCGCTAATTTAGCGATAAATTTGCTTAAAATCAGCAAAACTTGCACTTTTTCGTGAAAATGTTCTGCTTGGACCCTTCCCCCAAATTTGAAATAAGGTAAAAGGGCAGGTAAAATTTGGGCTAAAACAGGTACAGACTCCTCAGGAATCGGCAAGCTTGTTAATGCATGAGCCAAATTAGCAAACTAATTAATCAACCAGCATCCGCTTACAGCCTCAGTGAGGAGCGACAAGGATTGAAAGGGATAGCCCTGGAGGGATCGACCGCATCGAACTCAGTGGACTGGATGTATTTGCCCTCCGGGTCCAGGTCCGGCAGCGGAGCTGATCTTGTCGGATCCCAGATCAATTGGCGGCTGCTTGTCAGTCGGCTTGAACCCGTTGTGATAGTCCAGGATGACGGGATCAAACAGAGGCTTGAACAGAGTGTAGGCCTCCGCATCTGGGACGTACAGACCAACG